>JAVHNK010000219.1:24798-137584 GCA_031216115.1 Senna siamea
GAAGAAGCAAGCTCAAATAGAAAATTTCTAAACACGTTTGTCTTAGGAATGTGATTTAATAAGCCAATTAGAGTTGATAAAGAGCTGGTGGCATGTTGAAAAGAATTTGAATCAGAATTGAAATGGAATATGAAACCAAAAACACATATTAGACAAACATAGCGAAGAAGAAAGCTCAAATAGAAAAGTTCTAAACACCATTGGTTTAGGAATGTGATTTAATAAGCCAATTAGAGTTCATAAAGAGATGGTTGCATGTTCAAAAGAATTGAATTAAAATTTAAATTGAATATGAAACCCAAAGCACATTGTAGGCAAACTTAGTGAAGAAGCAAGCTCAAATAGAAAATTTCTAAACACGTTTGTCCTAGGAATGTGATTTAATAAGCCAATTAGAGTTGATAAAGAGCTGGTGGCATGTTCAAAAGAATTTGAATCAGAATGGAAATGGAATATGAAACCAAAAACACATATTAGACAAACATAGCGAAGAAGAAAGCTCAAATAGAAAAGTTCTAAACACCATTGGTTTTTGGAATGTGATTTAATAAGCCAATTAGAGTTCATAAAGAGATGGTTGCATGTTCAAAAGAATTGAATTAAAATTTAAATTGAATATGAAACCCAAAGCACATTGTAGGCAAACTTAGTGAAGAAGCAAGCTCAAATAGAAAATTTCTAAACACGTTTGTCCTAGGAATGTGATTTAATAAGCCAATTAGAGTTGATAAAGAGCTGGTGGCATGTTCAAAAGAATTTGAATCAGAATTGAAATGGAATATGAAACCAAAAACACATATTAGACAAACATAGCGAAGAAGAAAGCTCAAATAGAAAAGTTCTAAACACCATTGGTTTAGGAATGTGATTTTTTAAGCCAATTAGAGTTCATAAAGAGATGGTGCATGTTCAAAAAAATTGAACTAAAATTGAAATAGAATATGAAACCCAAAGCACATTTTAGGCAAACATAGACAAGAAGCAAGCTCAAATAGAAAATTTCTAAACACTTTTGTCCTAGGAATGTGATTTAATAAGCCAATTAGAGTTGATAAAGAGCTGGTGGCATGTTGAAAAGAATTTGAATCAGAATTGAATTGGAATATGAAACCGAAAACACATATTAGACAAACATAGCGAAGAAGAAAGCTCAAATAGAAAAGTTCTAAACACCATTGGTTTAGGAATGTGATTTTTTAAGCCAATTAGAGTTCATAAAGAGATGGTGCATGTTCAACAAAATTGAACTAAAATTGAAATAGAATATGAAACCCAAAGCACATTTTAGGCAAACATAGTCAAGAAGCAAGCTCAAATAGAAAATTTCTAAACACGTTTGTCCTAGGAATGTGATTTAATAAGCCAATTAGAGTTGATAAAGAGCTGGTTGCATGTTCAAAAGAATTTGAATCAGAATTGAAATGGAATATGAAACCAAAAACACATATCAAACAAACATAGCAAAGAATAAAGCTCAAATTGAAAAGTTCTAAACACCATTGGTTTAGAAATTTGATTTAATAAGCCAATTAGAGTTCATAAAGAGATGGTTGCATGTTCAAAAGAATTGAATTAAAATTGAAATGGAATATGAAACCAAAAACACATATTAGACAAACATAGCGAAGAAGAAAGCTCAAATAGAAAATTTCTAAACACCATTGGTTTAAGAATGTGATGTAATAAGCTAATTAGAGTTCATAAAGAGATGGTTGCATGTTCAAAAAAATTGAACTAAAATTGAAATAGAATATGAAACCCAAAGCACATTTTAGGCAAACTTAGTGAATAAGAAAGGTTAAATAGAAAATTTCTGAACACCGTTGGCCGAAGATTGTGATTTATTAAGCCAATTAGAGTTGATAAAGAGATGGTTGCATGTTCTAAAGAATTTGAATCAGAATTGAAATGAAATATGAATCTAAAAACACATATTAGACAAACTGAGTGAAGAAGAAAGCTCCAAAATAAAAGTTCTAAACACCATTGGCTGAAGATTGTGATTTGTTAAGCCAATTAGAATTAATAAAGAGCTGGTTGCATGTTCAAAAGAATTTGAGTCAGAATTGACATGAAATATGAAACTAAAAACACATATTAGACAAACTTAGTGAAGAAGAAACGTGAAATAGAAAAGTTCTAAACACCATTGGCCTAGGAATGTGATTTAATAAGCCAATTAAAGTTGATAAAGAGATGGTTGCTTGTTCAAAAGAATGTGAATCAGAATTGAAATGGAATATGAAACCAAAAACAAATATTCGACAAACTTAGTAAAGAAGAAAGCTCAAATAGAAAAGTTCTAAACACCATTGGCCTAGGAATGTGATTTAATAAGCTAATTCGAGTTGATAAAGAGATGGCTGCTTGTTTAAGAGATTTTGAATCATAGTTGAAATGGAATATGATACCAAAAACACATAGTAGACAGGTTTAGCCAAGAAGAAAGTTCAAATAGAAAAGTTCTAAATACCATTGGCCTAGGAATGTGATTTAATAAGCCAATTACAGTTGATAAAGAGATGGTTGCATGTTCAAAAGAATTTGAGTCAGAATTTAAATGAAACATGACACTAAAAACACATATTAGACAAACTGAGTGAAGAAGCAAGCTCCAAAAGAAAAGTTCTAAACACCATTGGCCTAGGAATGTGATTTAATAAGCCAATTAAAGTTGATAAAGAGATGGCTGCATGTTCAAAAGAATTTGATTCAAAATTCAAATGGAATATGTAACTAAAAATACATGTTAGACAAACTTAGCGAAGAAGAAAGCTCAAATAGAAAAGTTCTAAACACTATTGGCCTAGCAATGTGATTTAAGAAGCCAATTAGAGTTGATAAAGAGATGGTTGCATGTTCAAAAGAATTTGAATTAGAATTGAAATGGAATATGAAACCAAAAACAAATATTAGACAAATTGAGTGAAGAAGCAAGCTCCAAAAGAAAAGTTCTAAACACCATTGGCCTAGGAATGTGATTTAATAAGCCAATTAAAGTTGATAAAGAGATGGCTGCATGTTCAAAAGAATTTGATTCAGAATTCAAATGGAATATGTAACTAAAAATACATGTTAGACAAACTTAGTGAAGAAGAAAGCTCAAATAGAAAAGTTCTAAATTCCGTTGGCCGAAGATTGTGATTTATTAAGCCAATTAGAATTAATAAAGAGATGGTTGCATGTTCAAAAGAATTTGAGTCACAATTGACATGAAATATGAAACTAAAAACACATATTAGACAAACTTAGTGAAGAAGAAACGTCAAATATAAAAGTTCTAAACACCATTGGCCTAGGAATGTGATTTAATAAGCCAATTAGAATTCATAAAGAGATGGTTGCATGTTCAAAAGACTTTGAATTAGAATTGAAATGGAATACGAAACCGAAAATACATATTAGACAAACTCAATGAAGAAGAAACCTCAAGTAGAAAATTTTTAAACACCATTAGCTTAATAATGAGATTGAATAAGCCAATTAGAGTTATGGCTGCTTGTTTAAGAGATTTTGAATCATAGTTGAAATGGAATATGAAACCAAAAACACATAGTAGACAGGATTAGCCAAGAAGAAAGTTATAATAGAAAAGTTCTAAACACCATTGGCCTAGGAATGTGATTTAATAAGCCAATTAGAGTTGATAAAGAGATGGTTGCATGTTCAAAAGAATTTGAATCAAAATTGAAATGAAATATGAAACGAAAAACACATATTAGACAAACTTAGTGAAGAAGAAAGCTCAAATAGAAAAGTTCTAAACACCATTGGCCTAGGAATGTGGTTTAATAATCCAATTAGAGTTCATAAAGAGATGGTTGCATGTTCAAAAGAATTTTAATCAGAATTGAAATGGAATATGAAACTGAAAACATATATTAGACAAACCTAGCAAAGAGGAAAGCTCAAATAGAAAAGTTCTAAACACCATTGGCCTAGGAATGTGATTTAATAATCCAATTAGAGTTAATAAAGAGATGGTTGCATGTTCAAAAGAATTTGAGTCAGAATTGAAATGGAATATGAAACTAAAATCACATGTTAGACAAACTTAATGAAGAAGCAAGCTCAAATAGAAAAGTTCTAAACACCATTGGCCTAGGAATGTCATTTAATAATCCAATTAGAGTTAATAAAGAGATGGTTGCATGTTCAAAAGAAATTTAATCAGAATTGAAATGGAATATGAAACCAAAAACACATATTAGACAAACTTAGCAAAGAGGAAAGCTTAAATAGAAAATTTCTAAACACCATTGGCCTAGGAATGTGATTTAATAATCCAATTAGAGTTCATAAAGAGATGGTTGCATCTCCAAAAGAATTTGAGTCAGAATTGAAATGGAATATCAAATCAAAAACACATATTAGACAAACTTAGTGAAGAAGAAAGCTCAAATAGAAAAGTTCTAAACACTATTGCCATAGGAATGTGATTTAATAAGCCAATTAGAGTTGATAAAGAGATGATTGCATGTTTAAAAGAATTTGAATCTGAATTGAATTGGAATATGAAACCAAAAACACATATTAGACAAACATAGCGAAGAATAAAGCTCAAATAGAAAAGTTCTAAACACCATTGGTTTAGGAATGTGATTTAATAAGCCAACTAGAATTCATCAGGAGATGGTTGCATGTTCAAAAGAATTGAATTAAAATTGAAATGGAATATGAAACCCAAAGCACATATTAGGCAAACTTAGTGAAGAAGCAAGCTCAAATAGAAAATTTCTAAACACGTTTGTCCTAGGAATGTGATTTAATAAGCCAATTAGAGTTGATAAAGAGCTGGTTGCATGTTCAAAAGAATTTGAATCAGAATTGAAATGGAATATGAAACCAAAAACACATATTAGACAAACATAGCGAAAAAGAAAGCTCAAATAGAAAATTTCTAAACACCATTGGTTTAGGAATTTGATTTAATAAGCCAATTAGAATTCATAAGGATATGGTTGCATGTTCAAAAGAATTGAATTAAAATTGAAATGGAATATGAAACCCAAATTATATATTAGGCAAACCTAGTGAAGAAGCAAGCTTAAATAGAAAATTTCTAAACACGTTTGTCCTAGGAATGTGATTTAATAAGCCAATTAGAGTTGATAAAGAGCTGGTGGCATGTTCAAAAGAATTTGAATCAGAATGGAAATGGAATATGAAACGAAAAACACATATTAGACAAACATAGCGAAGAAGAATGCTCAAATAGAAAAGTTCTAAACACCATTGGTTTAGGAATGTGATTTAATAAGCCAATTAGAGTTCATAAAGAGATGGTTGCATGTTCAAAAGAATTGAATTAAAATTTAAATTGAATATGAAACCCAAAGCACATTGTAGGCAAACTTAGTGAAGAAGCAAGCTCAAATAGAAAATTTCTAAACACGTTTGTCCTAAGAATGTGATTTAATAAGCCAATTAGAGTTGATAAAGAGCTGGTGGCATGTTCAAAAGAATTTGAATCAGAATTGAAATGGAATATGAAACCAAAAACACATATTAGACAAACTTAGTGAAGAAGAAAGCTCAAATAGAAAAGTTCTAAACACCATTGCCATAGGAATGTGATTTAATAAGCCAATTATAGTTGATAAAGAGATGATTGCATGTTTAAAAGAATTTGAATCTGAATTGAAATGGAATATGAAACCAAAAACACATATTAGACAAACATAGCGAAGAATAAAGCTCAAATAGAAAAGTTCTAAACACCATTGGTTTAGGAATTTGATTTTATAAGCCAACTAGAATTCATCAGGAGATGGTTGCATGTTCAAAAGAATTGAATTAACATTGAAATAGAATATGAAACCCAAAGCATATATTTGGCAAACTTAGTGAAGAAGCAAGCTCAAATAGAAAATTTCTAAACACGTTTGTCCTAAGAATGTGATTTCATAAGCCAATTAGAGTTGATAAAGAGCTGGTGGCATACCATTGGTTTAGGAATGTGATTTAATAAGCCAATTAGAGTTCATAAAGAGATGGTTGCATGTTCAAGAAAATTGAATTAAAATTGAAATTGAATATGAAACCCAAAGCACATATTAGGCAAACTTAGTGAAGAAGCAAGCTCAAATAGAAAATTTCTAAACACGTTTGTCCTAAGAATGTGATTTAATAAGCCAATGAGAGTTGATAAAGGGCTCGTTGCATGTTCAAAAGAATTTGAATCAGAATTGAAATGGAATATCAAACCAAAAACACATATTAGACAAACTTGGTGAAAAAGAAAGCTCAAATAGAAAAATTCTAAACACCATTGCCATAGGAATGTGATTTAATAAGCCAATTAGAGTTGATAAAGAGCTGATTGCATGTTCAAAAGAATTTGAATCAGAATAGAAATGGTATAAGAAACCAAAAACACATATTAGGCATACTTAGTGAAGAAGAAAGCTCAAATAGAAAAGTTCTAAACACCATTGCCATAGGAATGTGATTTAATAAGCCAATTAGAGTTGATAAAGAGATGATTGCATGTTTAAAAGAATTTGAATCTGAATTGAATTGGAATATGAAACCAAAAACACATATTAGACAAACATAGCGAAGAATAAAGCTCAAATAGAAAAGTTCTAAACACCATTGGTTTAGGAATGTGATTTAATAAGCCAACTAGAATTCATAAGGAGATGGTTGCATGTTCAAAAGAATTGAATTAAAATTGAAATGGAATATGAAACCCAAAGCACATATTTGGCTAACTTAGTGAAGAAGCAAGCTCAAATAGAAAATTTCTAAACACGTTTGTCCTAGGAATGTGATTTAATAAGCCAATTAGAGTTGATAAAGGGCTGGTGGCATGTTCAAAAGAATTTGAATCAGAATTGAAATGGAATATGAAACTAAAAACACATATTAGACAAACTTAGTGAAGAAGAAAGCTCAAATAGAAAAGTTCTAAACACCATTGGTTTAGGAATGTGATTTAATAAGCCAACTAGAATTCATAAGAAGATGGTTGCATGTTCAAAAGAATTGAATTAAAATTGAAATGGAATATGAAACCCAAAGCACATATTTGGCTAACTTAGTGAAGAAGCAAGCTCAAATAGAAAATTTCTAAACACGTTTGTCCTAGGAATGTGATTTAATAAGCCAATTAGAGTTGATAAAGAGCTGGTGGCATGTTCAAAAGAATTTGAATCAGAATTGAAATGGAATATGAAACTAAAAACACATATTAGACAAACTTAGTGAAGAAGAAAGCTCAAATAGAAAAGTTTTAAACACCATTGGTTTAGGAATTTGATTTAATAAGCCAATTAGAGTTCATAAAGAGATGGTTGCATGTTCAAAAGAATTGAATTAAAATTGAAATGGAATATGAAACCCAAAGCACATAGTAGGCAAACTTAGTGAAGAAGCAAGCTCAAATAGAAAAGTTCTAAACACCATTGCCATAGGAATGTGATTTAATAAGCATATTAGAGTTGATAAAGAACTGATTGCATGTTCAAAAGAATTTGAATCAGAATAGAAATGGTATAAGAAACCAAAAACACATATTAGGCATACTTAGTGAAGAAGAAAGCTCAAATAGAAAAGTTCTAAACACCATTGCCATAGGAATGTGATTTAATAAGCCAATTAGAGTTGATAAAGAGATGATTGCATGTTTAAAAGAATTTGAATCTGAATTGAAATGGAATATGAAACCAAAAACACATATTAGACAAACATAGCGAAGAATAAAGCTCAAATAGAAAAGTTCTAAACACCATTGGTTTAGGAATTTGATTTAATAAGCCAATTAGAATTCATAAAGAGATGGTTGCATGTTCAAAAGAATTGAATTAAAATTGAAATGGAATATGAAACCCAAAGCACATAGTAGGCAAACTTAGTGAAGAAGCAAGCTCAAATAGAAAATTTCTAAACACCATTGCCATAGGAATGTGATTTAATAAGCATATTAGAGTTGATAAAGAACTGATTGCATGTTCAAAAGAATTTGAATCAGAATAGAAATGGTATAAGAAACCAAAAACACATATTAGGCATACTTAGTGAAGAAGAAAGCTCAAATAGAAAAGTTCTAAACACCATTGCCATAGGAATGTGATTTAATAAGCCAATTAGAGTTGATAAAGAGATGATTGCATGTTTAAAAGAATTTGAATCTGAATTGAATTGGAATATGAAACCAAAAACACATATTAGACAAACATAGCGAAGAATAAAGCTCAAATAGAAAAGTTCTAAACACCATTGGTTTAGGAATGTGATTTAATAAGCCAATTAGAGTTCATAAGGAGATGGTTGCATGTTCAAAAGAATTGAATTAAAATTGAAATGGAATATGAAACCCAAAGCACATAGTAGGCAAACTTAGTGAAGAAGCAAGCTCAAATAGAAAATTTCTAAACACGTTTGTCCTAGGAATGTGATTTAATAAGCCAATGAGAGTTGATAAAGAGCTGGTTGCATGTTCAAAAGAATTTGAATCAGAATTGAAATGGAATATGAAACCAAAAACACATATTAGACAAACTTAGTGAAGAAGAAAGCTCAAATAGAAAAGTTCTAAACACCATTGCCATAGGAATGTGATTTAATAAGCCAATTAGAGTTGATAAAGAGATGATTGCATGTTTAAAAGAATTTGAATCTGAATTGAATTGGAATATGAAACCAAAAACACATATTAGACAAACATAGCGAAGAATAAAGCTCAAATAGAAAAGTTCTAAACACCATTGGTTTAGGAATGTGATTTAATAAGCCAACTAGAATTCATAAGGAGATGGTTGCATGTTCAAAAGAATTGAATTAAAATTGAAATGGAATATGAAACCCAAAGCATATATTAGGCAAACTTAGTGAAGAAGCAAGCTCAAATAGAAAATTTCTAAACACGTTTGTCCTAGGAATGTGATTTAATAAGCCAATTAGAGTTGATAAAGAGCTGGTGGCATGTTCAAAAGAATTTGAATCAGAATTGAAATGGAATATGAAACCAAAAACACATATTAGACAAACATAGCGAAGAAGAAAGCTCAAATAGAAAAGTTTTAAACACCATTGGTTTAGGAATTTGATTTAATAAGCCAATTAGAGTTCATAAAGAGATGGTTGCATGTTCAAAAGAATTGAATTAAAATTGAAATGGAATATGAAACCCAAAGCACATAGTAGGCAAACTTAGTGAAGAAGCAAGCTCAAATAGAAAATTTCTAAACACGTTTGTCCTAGGAATGTGATTTAATAAGCCAATGAGAGTTGATAAAGAGCTGGTTGTCTAACACCCCCAATTTCAAAGCCATATTTAAAATATTATTTATTGAAAAATCTTTCTCTTAAGAAACTGGCGTGTTATATACACTTCTATCCTTTATTTCTTACCTGAGTTCTTTAAATATCCATTTATAGTATACATTTCATTAGGTTCGGATCCTTACTCAGGTATCATATCAATTATCAATACAGCGGAAGTCTAATAATCATACACCATAATCCATAGAAATTCAGGATAAATTTAAACTTTTTCCTTTACATACATTTACATCCAGCTCAACGTGACAACGTTGTTACATATACTGCAGGATATATGTAGTTTTCTTGCTTTCATATGGTAAGGAGTCAACAAACCTGCCACTCATACCCTTTTTAACTATTTTTCATAAACCTGATATGTATGCCTTACATATCCATATACTTATATGTATTTCTAACATAATATATATATCATTCCATTTCTTGGGATGGGTAGCTAATCCCTTCTGTCTTGTAGTACCATAATAGTCCTAGTCATCTGATACATACCAGAAAATAATGAGAAAATAATTTCTCAGTAGCTACGCATTCCACATTTCATTTCTGAGCTATGGTATGTACCACCGTATGGGTACGGAAAACAATTTACATTCCTTATTCTTAAATTCCATCATTTCTAGGAAATGCTATAAATAAACCAGTCAGCTGTATGGGATGAAGTTTATGAGGTATATCAATAATATATCAGTTATAAAATAAAACAAAGATCAACTTGAGTCCACAATCATAGTTCACCATATACCGTTTAGTACCATAATCAAGAAAGTACATTCATTAAATTTCCATTCAGCCATAGATAATTTAGGAGAAACAACATTTACCATTCATGAAAAACTGCATTATTTATAAGGAAAATAAACATTCACATTTGGCTAAAAGCCATATTTTCAATTCAGAGAGACACAAGAGTATCGGAAGTATAAATTACTCCACATACTACAGCGTGCATGAATGAGATAGCCGCTCTATCAAGTGTGTGACAATTCTGCCACTGGTACATCTGAGGCGTCCCTCAGTGGATCCGAGTACCCATTCACATTCAGTGATCATGTCATAAAGACAGATCTAAGTGGGAATTTCTCCCAGGGTTCAGTCAAACTAAGCTCATGGAATCACTGTTATTCACACAGATCATCTTCTCCCCGCTTTATGGGCGGTTCATGATGCCATAGATCACCACAACCTACATTATGGATCATTTCCCAGTATGCTATTTCCTATATATATCAACTAGGATGATTAGGCTTAATCCCATAATTTTGCCAAATTCTAACTAAATGTCCCCTGTTCAATTGGCCATCTAAGTTACACTAACTTAGAATTCACAATCATCATAGCGTTTTCGAAATTCTTTCATTCCGAGCGGATGTTTCACCATCCAAATTTATGATACAACCGTGGAATGTCCAACGGCCGTCCCATACCGACAATTGGTCACTTGGTTATAAGCCTATCTATCCTAGAACATATATTGGAATTACTTTCTCTATGTTTCTCTTTATTGAACATTCAAATATTTTCCTTCCATTCAATGTTTTCCAATACCATGCTATGTTTTTCCTTATCTATGTCATAAATCAATCCTTTTCTTTCCTCATTCATGATGATACTATCATTCTCACTTTCTAAAAAGAAAACCTTTAAATCTCAATAACAATTCCATTCTTGAATTTGTATAAAAAGGAAGGTTCATTCTTGGTCAAGAGAAATCCTTAAGAAATTTAAGATTTTCATACTTAACAATTTCTATTTGTCACTCTTGCCATATAATAAGCAAAATAAATTTACTTTTCCTTCCCATTTACACTAAATTCCCTTTTTCACATTTTATTGCATTTAAAGGGTTTCAAAGTTGAACCTTTTCCATTTCCTACTTATTATTCCATTTTCCCGCTTTCTCACCTAATTATACATACCCAAGGTGTGTATAATCATTGTCTCCCCACACTTAAACATGCACACAAATTGCTAGAATTGCCAAGATTGCACAAAATATTCATTAAAATTTAATTGCAACGTCATATTATTTCCTTTGTATACTTTGACCAATTTCATTACATTTTTGTACAAGATTTTCCATAAATATTTCTATGTCCTAAAATTGGTCAAGTAGGCTACATGAAATTTAATGGGATCATTTTGCATAAAAATAATTGCCAATTAATCTTGTTTCAACCAAGACACACACATAGAAATTTTAGCACACTTTCTTCACCAAAAACATGTATACTCTTGGTCAAGGTGGGATTTTTAGGCAAAATTGGGCATTTCAACCAATTGACAATTATTCTACCCTCCATTGGCCATAACTTGAATTACCAATAAGCTAATTTAAAATTTTTCAAACAATTTTCAAAATATCATTTTGCTAGCCATGGCCTAAAAAGGCATTTTGTGCAAAAATCATCATTTTTCATATAATCATTTCTTTAATCCCATTTTCATCATCTATAAACCATCAATCACCATCTATCCATAACAATCAAGGCAAAACAAACAATTTGGCATGACATTCATGAATTTGGGGTTTTAGGGCAAATGAAACAAAATTGGGAAATGAACATAAACACTTTCATAATTGAAATTAACCATCACAAACAACTCCATACTACTTTCTAAGCATTAATCCATAGAAATTTTAAGAATTTAAGAATGTAAACTTAAAAACATCACTATTCATGTACTGTTCATTCAGCCATGAAAATCTCAAAAGCTTGGAAAAATCCATTAAAACATGAAATAAGTGATGAAAGAATGCTAAGCTACCTTGATTTGCAATTTTTGGTGGATAAATCTTGAAGTTTCCTTGCTTTTTCTCCCTTTTCTCCCTTATGAAGCCTATGTTATTTCTCCCTTCCAAAAACCTTCACGTCGTCTTTGCTAAGGAGGAGAAGAAGAAGTAGTGTAACTTATTTAAATTGGCTAATATGACCATTTTGCCCTTGGTGGCAAAATTACCAAAATACCCTTCACTTTTTCCTTCTTAAAACCTTGACATGTAAGGGTATTTTAGAATTTTTAAAGTGTTTCTTTAGGTAAAATTTCCCTTATGTCCTTGTGATGAAATTACCCTTTTACCCTTGGTGTCAAAATTACCATTTTGCCCTTCATGGTAAAATGACCATTTTACCCCTCTTAAGTGCCGGACCAAATTTTTTTTTTTTTTTTGAAAAATTTTGGAAAAATATTCTAGAGGCAAAATCATAATTTTCCAGATAAAAATTAGCCATTTTATCTGATAAATAAATATTTTATTCTTATTTTCAGATAAAATTTTGGCCAGTTTACTTCTAAATATTTTTACGGTAGCATTCATGACATTGGCACCATTTTCAAACCTCATAACTGTGTGCCATAAATGTACCTCAATTTGTGTGCTTACTATCAGGATATTTTGTGAAACAAATTTCCTTTCATTTTAGTCCCTAATCATTTCCTTTCAGTTTAGTCCTTCCTTTGTTTAAGGTAATACAAAATAATTAGTGGACTATTTTCAATGCATAAAAATATTGAGTCTAGGATTCTAAGACATACCTGATATCATAGAATTGAGGATATTACAATTCTCCCCTCCTTAAAAATTTCGTCCTCGAAATTTGCTATATCATCAATTGAATAGTTCAGAAAATTATTTTGCATGTCCTCCTCTTTCTCCCATGTGGCCTCTTTGCATGATTTACGAATCCCATAACACTTTTACCAAAGGTATGGACTTATTTCTCAAGTGTTTGACATCAGTACCAATGATTTGTATAGGTTTAGGTTGATAAGTTAAGTTTTCTTTTAATCAGATTACATCAAGGCGTCAAGAATATGGGATGGGTCGAAAATATACTTTCTGAGTTGTGACACATGGAATACATCATGTAAATTTGACAAGGAAGGTGGTAAAGCTATCTCGATAGGTGATGGACCAACTTTATTTAAAATTTGAAAAGGTCCAATGTACCTTGGACTCAACTTTCTGGATTTAATAGCTCTACCTATACCAGCTGGGGGATACTTTTAAAAATACATGGTTTCCTTCACAAATTCCAATGGTATCCTTCTTTTATCGGCATAACTTTTCTGTCTATCCTGAGCCTTGGCCATTTTCTCTCTAATCATCTTGATTTGGTCAGTGGTCTGTTGTACCAATTCTGGCCCTAACATCTGTCTTTCTCCTGTTTCAAACCAACAAACAGGAGATCTACATTTTCTGCCATACAAGGCCTCATAAGGTGCCATACCTATGATGGAGTGATAACTATTGTTATAGGAAAATTCTATCAAAGATAAATTCCTATCCCAGCTCCCCTTTTGCTCTAATGTACAGGCCCAAAGCATGTCCTCTAGAGTTTGAATGGTTCTTTGATCACGCCCATCACCGAGGGTGATAAGCGATCGAAACTTAATTTAGTTCCAAAGGCTTCTTGTAACGCCTTCCAAAATCTAGAAGTGAACCTAGGGTCTCTATCTGAAACTATACTAGTAGGAATACCACGAAGTCTCACAATTTCCTGTATATATATCTGAGCTAATTTATCTAATGAGTAATTGATTTTGATTGGCAAGAAATGCGCAGATTTTGTTAATCTGTCTACTATAACCCAAATGGTGTCATTTCCTGATTGAGTTTTGGGTAAACCTACTACAAAGTCCATTGAAATCTTATCCCATTTCCATTCTGGGACTTCTAGAGGTTGTAATAGTCCTGCAGGTTTATGATGTTCTATCTTTACCTGCTGACATATGAGACATCTAGCAACATACTCATTTGTTTGCCTTTTCATACCAAAGCCACCAAAAATTTTCTTTCAAATCTTGGTACATTTTTGTGGCTCCTGGATGAATTGTATAATTGCTCTTGTGTGCTTCTTCTAATATCACCTCTCTCAATCCTCCAGATTTAGGAATGTAAAATCTATCATGGTAGGTCATTACCCCATCAACTTCTTTCTTAAATTCCTTAAGATCTTTCAGTGATTTAAGATATTCATCTTCTTCCGGGCTTCCAATATCCGAGTTAGAAAGTATTTTCAATTGTTAACTCACTCAGACAAATTTTATCCGCAACACTATAGTGAACAAATTTAAGTTTCTAAACTTCTCTATCAGGCTCATTTCATTAACCATCATCTTAGCCATGTGTAGAGATTTTCTACTTAATGCATCTGCCACTACATTTGCCTTTCCAGGATGATATTACAACTCAAAGTCATAATCTTTCAAAAATTCCATCCACCTTCTTTGCCTCATGTTTAACTCTTTCTGATCAAAAAGGTACTTAAGACTTTTATGGTCACTAAATACCTCAAATCTAGACCCATACAAATAATGCCGCCATATCTTTAAAGCAAATACTACCGCGCCAATTCTAAGTCATGGGTAGGGTAGTTCTCTTCATGAGGTCTTATTGTCTTGAGGCATAGGCTATCACTCTTCTCTCTTGCATTAAGACACAGCCTAAACCTTTCTTAGATGCATCACAATATATCTCAAAGGCCCTAAAGGATCAAGAATCCTTAATACTTGGTGCAATGGTCAATTTTTCTTTCAGTGGTTTGAAAGCTATGTTCACATTTAGAATCCCATATAAATTGAACATTCTTCCCGGTCAACTTAGTTAAAGGTAAAGCTATCTGTGAAAATCCCTGAATAAACCTCCTGTAGAGTACCTGCTAACCCAAGAAAACTACGAATCTCATTCTTGTTGAGGGTTTCTCCCATTTCATCATCGCTTGCTTTTACTAGGATCTACAGAAACTCCTTCTTTCATCGATCACATGTCCCAAAATTTCACTTCTTCTAACCGTAACTCACACTTTGACAATTTGCATATAATCGCTTTTCTCTCAACACTTGTAATACCATCCTTAAATGTTGAGCATGCTCTTGTCTATTTTGGAATACACAAGAATATCATCAATGAACACTACCACTTAACCGATCTAGGTAGGGTCTAAAGATGCGATTCATATAATCCATGAAAATAAATTTTGAGCATTAGTCAATCCAAATGGCATTACCAAAAATTCATAGTGTCCATATCTGGTTTGAAAGTCGTCTTAGGGACATCCTCACTTCTCACCCTTATCTGGTGGTAACTTAACCTTAAGTCAATCTTAGAGAATATTGTGGCTCCTCTCAATTGATCTAACAGGTCATCTATCCTAGGAAGAGGATATTTATTCTTTATGGTTACTTTATTTAATTGTCTGTAATCTATACATAATCTTAGACTCCCATCCTTCTTTTTCACAAATAATACAGGTGCTCCCCACGGTGAAGAACTAGGCCTAATAAATTGTTTTTCCAACAAATCTTCTATCTGTACCTTCAATTCTTTCAGTTCTAATGGGGACATCCTATAAGGAGCTATAGAAATCGGTCCCATTCCAGGAATCAAGTCTATAGAAAATTCTATTTCTCTTTCAGGTGGGAGACAAGAAATCTCATCTGGAAATACATCAGAAAATTCACAAACAATTGGAAGACTAGAAATGTCATGCTGATTTTCAGTCTCTGAAGAACATAGGAAACACATCCTCTGATTATTTTCATCAATTTTTCCCTTTACTGGCATAGTGTCTATAAAAATCACAGTTCTAGTTGAACAATCCAAAATAACATTATTCATTGAAAGCCAATTCATACCAAGTATGACATCTAAATCTACTAAAGGCAAGCAGATAAGATCAATCATAAAAGGTTTACTTTCAATCATAACAGGACAATTCACACAAACCAAAGAGGTTAAGACTTTTTCTCCATTTGGGGTGGACACTGACAATTCATAAGGTAAAACAGTCATAGGCAAACTCAATTGGTCCACACATTTCAAAGAAATAAAGGAATGGGTAGCGCCAGAGTCATATAATACAGTTAAAACAACATCTTTGATTAAACAGTTACCTTTAATCAGACCATCTGACCGAGCCACCTCTTTTCCTTTAAAGTGAAAACCCCGCCTCGGTGGTAGGTCTAGGATTCTCTGTTGGCTTGTTTTGTGTAGGGCACTCCTTTGCAAAATGCCCTGGTTTGCCACACTTGAAACATATGTTTTGTCTCTAACCAAAGAAGGCTTATTTCCGTGATTCTTACCACATTTAGGACAATTTGCAGATATGGGCATGTTTATAGGTTTCTTTCCTTTCTGGCCCCTTGCAAACTTACTCCCTTTGTTTGGCACGAACCCCCGTGTCATTTTCCTTTTAAAAGATTGGGATCCTTGTTTTTCTTTATCCATCGCCGTCAATATCTCAGAAGATATACGACATTTATTCACTAAAGTAGCAAAATCCCTAATTTCTTGGGATGCAACAAAGATTCTCGATTCTAGATTCAGACTTCCTTCAAAATGCATTGCTTTCCAGGTCTCATCAGGTTTCAGCTTAAGATAAGAGGAAAATTTGGAAAGCTCCTCAAATTTAGCCAAGTGGTGTTCAAAAGATGAGTTACCTTGCTTAATTTGCATAAACTCTATCTCTTTTGCATTTCTCAGGTTTTGGGGAAAGTACTTCTCCAGGAATACTTCCTTAAAAGATTCCCATGTAACTTGAATCTCTCTAGCTTCCATTAATTGTCTGGCTCCCTTCCACCAGTGTTCTGCCTCACCTTTTAGCATATAAATGGAATATGAAACTTTCTGTTCCTCTGTACTTTTAAGTACTGCAAAAATTTTCTCCAACTCACTTAGCCACTCTTCAGCTACCTTCGGATCATAACTTCCTCTAAATGAAGGAGGTTTTGCATTCTGAAACTCAGACCAGCCTCCATTTCCATGATTCCTTCCCTGTTCATTTCCTACATTTCCATGGATATTCTTCTCATTATTTTGTCTTACCACTTCAAATTGTGGCGTCCACTTTGTCTATTAGTGGCAGCAGCTTGTTCCCTCATAGCATCTGCCATTCCCATTAAAGTTTGCATCACATCAGTCATGTTTGCATCTACGCTCTGACCAGGTACATTGCTTCTCCTTTTGGGTGCCATCACTATTCTACAAAACAAACATCATTGAGGTGATCAGTCTCAACAATATAATATTTAATAGAAAGTAAATGACATCCAACGGAGCTACTATCTTTCCAAACCTAATTCTCCATTCCTCAAGTCAAACACAATTACAAGTCAGTCAACTGCCTAGGTTCAGCCAGCTAACTTGAATCAGTCTATCCCCTGAGGAATCTACTCCCTTTCTACCTAGGAATCCGCTATGCTCTGATACCAACAAATCTAACACCCCCAATTTCAAAGCCATATTTAAAATATTATTTATTGAAAAATCCTTCACTTAAGAAACTGGCGTGTTATATACACTTCTATCCTTTATTTCTTACCTGAGTTCTTTAAATATCCATTTATAGTATACATTTCATTAGGTTCGGATCCTTACTCAGGTATCATATCAATTATCAATACAGCGGAAGTCTAATAATCATACACCATAATCCATAGAAATTCAGGATAAATTTAAACTTTTTCCTTTACATACATTTACATCCAGCTCAACGTGACAACGTTGTTACATATACTGCAGGATATATGTAGTTTTCTTGCTTTCATATGGTAAGGAGGCAACAAACCTGCCACTCATACCCTTTTTAACTATTTTTCATAAACCTGATATGTATGCCTTACATATCCATATACTTATATGTATTTCTAGCATAATATATATATCATTCCATTTCTTGGGATGGGTAGCTAATCCCTTCTGTCTTGTAGTACCATAATAATCCTAGTCATCTGATACATACCAGAAAATAATGAGAAAATAATTTCTCAGTAGCTACGCATTCCACATTTCATTTCTGAGCTATGGTATGTACCACCGTATGGGTACGGAAAACAATTTACATTCCTTATTCTTAAATTCCATCATTTCTAGGAAATGCTATAAATAAACCAGTCAGCTGTATGGGATGAAGTTTATGAGGTATATCAATAATATATCAGTTATAAAATAAAAATAGTATCAACTTCAGTCACAATCATAGTTCACCATATACCGTTTAGTACCATAATCAGGAAAGTACATTCATTAAATTTCCATTCAGCCATAGATAATTTAGGAGAAACAACATTTACCATTCATGAAAAACTGCATTATTTATAAGGAAAATAAACATTCACATTTGGCTAAAAGCCATATTTTCAATTCAGAGAGAAACAAGAGTATCGGAAGTATAAATTACTCCACATACTACAGCGTGCATGAATGAGATAGCCGCTCTATCAAGTGTGTGACAATTACACTTGGTACATCTGAGGCGTCCCTCAGTGGATCCGAGTACCCATTCACATTCAGTGATCATGTCATAAAGACAGATCTAAGTGGGAATTTCTCCCAGGGTTCAGTCAAACTAAGCTCATGGAATCACTGTTATTCACACAGATCATCTTCTCCCCGCTTTATGGGCGGTTCATGATGCCATAGATCACCACAACCTACATTATGGATCATTTCCCAGTATGCTATTTCCTATATATATCAACTAGGATGATTAGGCTTAATCCCATAATTTTGCCAAATTCTAACTAAATGTCCCCTGTTTAATTGGCCATCTAGGTTACACTAACTTAGAATTCACAATCATCATAGCGTTTTTGAAATTCTTTCATTCCGAGCGGATGTTTCACCATCCAAATTTATGATACAACCGTGGAATGTCCAACGGCCGTCCCATACCGACAATTGGTCACTCGGTTATAAGCCTATCTATCCTAGAACATATATTGGAATTACTTTCTCTATGTTTCTCTTTATTGAACATTCAAATATTTTCCTTCCATTCAATGTTTTCCAATACCATGCTATGTTTTTCCTTATCTATGTCATAAATCAATCCTTTTCTTTCCTCATTCATGATGATACTATCATTCTCACTTTCTAAAAAGAAAACCTTTAAATCTCAATAACAATTCCATTCTTGAATTTGTATAAAAAGGAAGGTTCATTCTTGGTCAAGAGAAATCCTTAAGAAATTTAAGATTTTCATACTTAACAATTTCTATTTGTCACTCTTGCCATATAATAAGCAAAATAAATTTACTTTTCCTTCCCATTTACACTAAATTCCCTTTTTCACATTTTATTGCATTTAAAGGGTTTCAAAGTTGAACCTTTTCCATTTCCTACTTATTATTCCATTTTCCCCTTTCTCACCTAATTATACATACCCAAGGTGTGTATAATCATTGTCTCCCACACTTAAACATGCACACAAATTGCTAGAATTGCCAAGATTGCACAAAATATTCATTAAAATTTAATTGCAACGTCATATTATTTCCTTTGTATACTTTGACCAATTTCATTACATTTTTGTACAAGATTTTCCATAAATATTTCTATGTCCTAAAATTGGTCAAGTAGGCTACATGAAATTTAATGGGATCATTTTGCATAAAAATAATTGCCAATTAATCTTGTTTCAACCAAGACACACACATAGAAATTTTAGCACACTTTCTTCACCAAAAACATGTATACTCTTGGTCAAGGTGGGATTTTTAGGCAAAATTGGGCATTTCAACCAATTGACAATTATTCTACCCTCCATTGGCCATAACTTGAATTACCAATAAGCTAATTTAAAATTTTTCAAACAATTTTCAAAATATCATTTTGCTAGCCATGGCCTAAAAAGGCATTTTGTGCAAAAATCATCATTTTTCATATAATCATTTCTTTAATCCCATTTTCATCATCTATAAACCATCAATCACCATCTATCCATAACAATCAAGGCAAAACAAACAATTTGGCATGACATTCATGAATTTGGGGTTTTAGGGCAAATGAAACAAAATTGGGAAATGAACATAAACACTTTCATAATTGAAATTAACCATCACAAACAACTCCATACTACTTTCTAAGCATTAATCCATAGAAATTTTAAGAATTTAAGAATGTAAACTTAAAAACATCACTATTCATGTACTGTTCATTCAGCCATGAAAATCTCAAAAGCTTGGAAAAATCCATTAAAACATGAAATAAGTGATGAAAGAATGCTAAGCTACCTTGATTTGCAATTTTTGGTGGATAAATCTTGAAGTTTCCTTGCTTTTTCTCCCTTTTCTCCCTTATGAAGCCTATGTTATTTCTCCTTCCAAAAACCTTCACGTCGTCTTTGCTAAGGAGGAGAAGAAGAAGTAGTGTAACTTATTTAAATTGGCTAATATGACCATTTTGCCCTTGGTGGCAAAATCACCAAAATACCCTTCACTTTTTCCTTCTTAAAACCTTGACATGTAAGGGTATTTTAGAATTTTTAAAGTGTTTCTTTAGGTAAGATTTCCCTTATGTCCTTGTGATGAAATTACCCTTTTACCCTTGGTGTCAAAATTACCATTTTGCCCTTCATGGTAAAATGACCATTTTACCCCTCTTAAGTGCTTGGGACCAAATTTTTTTTTTTTTTTTTTTTTTGAAAATTTTGGAAAAATATTCTAGAGGCAAAATCATAATTTTCCAGATAAAATTAGCCATTTTATCTCGATAAATAAATATTTTATTCTTATTTTCAGATAAAATTTTGACTGCTTTTCTCTAAATATTTTTTCTGGTAGCATTCATGACATTGGCACCATTTTCAAACCTCATAACTGTGTGCCATAAATGTACCTCAATTTGCGTGCTTACTATCAGGATATTTTGTGAAACAAATTTCCTTTCATTTTAGTCCCTAATCATTTCCTTTCAGTTTAGTCCTTCCTTTGTTTAAGGTAATACAAAATAATTTTTGGACTATTTTCAATGCATAAAAATATTGAGTCTAGGATTCTAAGACATACTTGATATCATAGAATTGAGGATATTACAGGTTGCATGTTTAAAAGAATTAGAATTAGAATTGAAATTGAATATGAAACCAAAAACACATACTAGACAAACTTAGTGAAGAAGAAAGCTCAAATAGAAAAGTTCTAAACACCATTGGCATAGGAATGTGATTTAATAAGCCAATTAGAGTTGATAAAGAGCTGGTTGCATGTTCAAAAGAATTTGAATTAGAATTGAAATGGAATATGAAACCAAAAACACATATTAGACAAACTTAGTGAAGAAGAAAGCTCAAATAGAAAAGTTCTAAACACCATTGCCATAGGAATGTGATTTAATAAGCCAATTAGAGTTGATAAAGAGATGGTTGCATGTTCAAAAGAATTTGAATCAGAATTGAAATGGAATATGAAACCAAAAACACATATTAGACAAACATAGCGAAGAAGAAAGCTCAAATAGAAAAGTTCTAAACACCATTGGTTTAGGAATGTGATTTAATAAGCCAATTAGAGTTCATAAAGAGATGGTTGCATGTTCAAAAGAATTGAATTAAAATTGAAATGGAATATGAAACCCAAAGCACATATTAGGCAAACTTAGTGAAGAAGCAAGCTCAAATAGAAAATTTCTAAACACGTTTGTCCTAGGAATGTGATTTAATAAGCCAATTAGAGTTGATAAAGAGATGGTTGCATGTTCAAAAGAATTTGAATCAGAATTGAAATGGAATATGAAACCAAAAACACATATTAGACAAACATAGCGAAGAAGAAAGCTCAAATAGAAAAGTTCTAAACACCATTGGTTTAGGAATGTGATTTAATAAGCCAATTAGAGTTGATAAAGAGCTGGTTGCATGTTCAAAAGAATTTGAATTAAAATTGAAATGGAATATGAAACCCAAAGCACATATTAGGCAAACTTAGTGAAGAAGCAAGCTCAAATAGAAAATTTCTAAACACGTTTGTCCTAGGAATGTGATTTAATAAGCCAATTAGAGTTGATAAAGAGATGGTTGCATGTTCAAAAGAATTTGAATCAGAATTGAAATGGAATATGAAACCAAAAACACATATTAGACAAACATAGCGAAGAAGAAAGCTCAAATAGAAAAGTTCTAAACACCATTGGTTTAGGAATGTGATTTAATAAGCCAATTAGAGTTCATAAAGAGATGGTTGCATGTTCAAAAGAATTGAATTAAAATTGAAATGGAATATGAAACCCAAAGCACATATTAGGCAAACTTAGTGAAGAAGCAAGCTCAAATAGAAAATTTCTAAACACGTTTGTCCTAGGAATGTGATTTAATAAGCCAATTAGAGTTGATAAAGAGCTGGTTGCATGTTCAAAAGAATTTGAATTAGAATTGAAATGGAATATGAAACCAAAAACACATATTAGACAAACTTAGTGAAGAAGAAAGCTCAAATAGAAAAGTTCTAAACACCATTGGTTTAGGAATGTGATTTAATAAGCCAATTAGAGTTTATAAAGAGATGGTTGCATGTTCAAAAGAATTTGAATTGAAATTGAAATGGAATATGAAACCAAAAACACATATTAGACAAACTTAGAGAAGAAGAAAGCTCAAATAGAAAAGTTCTAAACAACATTAGTTTAGGAATGTGATTTAATAAGCCAATTAGAGTTGTTAAAGAGATGGTTGCATGTACAAAAGAGTTGAATTAAAATTGAAATGGAATATGAAACCAAAAACACATATTAGACAAACTTAGTGAAGAAGAAAGCTCAAATAGAAAAGTTCTAAACACCATTGGTTTAGGAATGTGATTTAATAAGCCAATTAGAGTTGATAAAGAGATGGTTGCATGTTCAAAAGAATTTGAATCAGAATTGAAATGGAATATGAAACCAAAAACACATATTAGACAAACATAGCGAAGAAGAAAGCTCAAATAGAAAAGTTCTAAACACCATTGGTTTAGGAATGTGATTTAATAAGCCAATTAGAGTTCATAAAGAGATGGTTGCATGTTCAAAAGAATTGAATTAAAATTGAAATGGAATATGAAACCCAAAGCACATATTAGGCAAACTTAGTGAAGAAGCAAGCTCAAATAGAAAATTTCTAAACACGTTTGTCCTAGGAATGTGATTTAATAAGCCAATTAGAGTTGATAAAGAGCTGGTTGCATGTTCAAAAGAATTTGAATCAGAATTGAAATGGAATATGAAACCAAAAACACATATTAGACAAACATAGCGAAGAAGAAAGCTCAAATAGAAAAGTTCTAAACACCATTGGTTTAGGAATGTGATTTAATAAGCCAATTAGAGTTGATAAAGAGATGGTTGCATGTTCAAAAGAATTGAATTAAAATTGAAATGGAATATGAAACCCAAAGCACATATTAGGCAAACTTAGTGAAGAAGCAAGCTCAAATAGAAAATTTCTAAACACGTTTGTCCTAGGAATGTGATTTAATAAGCCAATTAGAGTTGATAAAGAGATGGTTGCATGTTCAAAAGAATTTGAATCAGAATTGAAATGGAATATGAAACCAAAAACACATATTAGACAAACTTAGTGAAGAAGAAAGCTCAAATAGAAAAGTTCTAAACACCATTGGCATAGGAATGTGATTTAATAAGCCAATTAGAGTTGATAAAGAGATGGTTGCATGTTCAAAAGAATTTGAATCAGAATTGAAATGGAATATGAAACCAAAAACACATATTAGACAAACATAGCGAAGAAGAAAGCTCAAATAGAAAAGTTCTAAACACCATTGGTTTAGGAATGTGATTTAATAAGCCAATTAGAGTTGATAAAGAGATGGTTGCATGTTCAAAAGAATTGAATTAAAATTGAAATGGAATATGAAACCCAAAGCACATATTAGGCAAACTTAGTGAAGAAGCAAGCTCAAATAGAAAATTTCTAAACACGTTTGTCCTAGGAATGTGATTTAATAAGCCAATTAGAGTTCATAAACAGATGGTTGCATGTTCAAACGAATTTGAATCAGAATTGAAATGGAATATGAAACCAAAAACACATATTAGACAAACATAGTGAAGAAGAAAGCTCAAATAGAAAAGTTCTAAACACCATTGGTTTAGGAATGTGATTTAATAAGCCAATTAGAGTTGATAAAGAGATGGTTGCATGTTCAAAAGAATTTGAATTAAAATTGAAATGGAATATGAAACCCAAAGCACATATTAGGCAAACTTAGTGAAGAAGCAAGCTCAAATAGAAAATTTCTAAACACCATTGGTTTAGGAATGTGATTTAATAAGCCAATTAGAGTTGATAAAGAGATGGTTGCATGTTCAAAAGAATTTGAATCAGAATTGAAATGGAATATGAAACCAAAAACACATATTAGACAAACATAGCGAAGAAGAAAGCTCAAATAGAAAAGTTCTAAACACCATTGGTTTAGGAATGTGATTTAATAAGCCAATTAGAGTTCATAAAGAGATGGTTGCATGTTCAAAAGAATTTGAATTAAAATTGAAATGGAATATGAAACCCAAAGCACATATTAGGCAAACTTAGTGAAGAAGCAAGCTCAAATAGAAAATTTCTAAACACGTTTGTCCTAGGAATGTGATTTAATAAGCCAATTAGAGTTGATAAAGAGCTGGTTGCATGTTCAAAAGAATTTGAATCAGAATTGAAATGGAATATGAAACCAAAAACACATATTAGACAAACATAGCGAAGAAGAAAGCTCAAATAGAAAAGTTCTAAACACCATTGGTTTAGGAATGTGATTTAATAAGCCAATTAGAGTTGATAAAGAGATGGTTGCATGTTCAAAAGAATTTGAATTAAAATTGAAATGGAATATGAAACCCAAAGCACATATTAGGCAAACTTAGTGAAGAAGCAAGCTCAAATAGAAAATTTCTAAACACGTTTGTCCTAGGAATGTGATTTAATAAGCCAATTAGAGTTGATAAAGAGATGGTTGCATGTTCAAAAGAATTGAATTAAAATTGAAATGGAATATGAAACCAAAAACACATATTAGACAAACTTAGTGAAGAAGAAAGCTCAAATAGAAAAGTTCTAAACACCATTGGCATAGGAATGTGATTTAATAAGCCAATTAGAGTTGATAAAGAGCTGGTTGCATGTTCAAAAGAATTTGAATCAGAATTGAAATGGAATATGAAACCAAAAACACATATTAGACAAACATAGTGAAGAAGAAAGCTCAAATAGAAAAGTTCTAAACACCATTGGTTTAGGAATGTGATTTAATAAGCCAATTAGAGTTGATAAAGAGATGGTTGCATGTTCAAAAGAATTGAATTAAAATTGAAATGGAATATGAAACCCAAAGCACATATTAGGCAAACTTAGTGAAGAAGCAAGCTCAAATAGAAAATTTCTAAACACGTTTGTCCTAGGAATGTGATTTAATAAGCCAATTAGAGTTGATAAAGAGATGGTTGCATGTTCAAAAGAATTTGAATCAGAATTGAAATGGAATATGAAACCAAAAACACATATTAGACAAACATAGCGAAGAAGAAAGCTCAAATAGAAAAGTTCTAAACACCATTGGTTTAGGAATGTGATTTAATAAGCCAATTAGAGTTGATAAAGAGATGGTTGCATGTTCAAAAGAATTTGAATTAAAATTGAAATGGAATATGAAACCCAAAGCACATATTAGGCAAACTTAGTGAAGAAGCAAGCTCAAATAGAAAATTTCTAAACACGTTTGTCCTAGGAATGTGATTTAATAAGCCAATTAGAGTTGATAAAGAGATGGTTGCATGTTCAAAAGAATTTGAATCAGAATTGAAATGGAATATGAAACCAAAAACACATATTAGACAAACTTAGTGAAGAAGAAAGCTCAAATAGAAAAGTTCTAAACACCATTGGCATAGGAATGTGATTTAATAAGCCAATTAGAGTTGATAAAGAGATGGTTGCATGTTCAAAAGAATTTGAATCAGAATTGAAATGGAATATGAAACCAAAAACACATATTAGACAAACATAGCGAAGAAGAAAGCTCAAATAGAAAAGTTCTAAACACCATTGGTTTAGGAATGTGATTTAATAAGCCAATTAGAGTTGATAAAGAGATGGTTGCATGTTCAAAAGAATTGAATTAAAATTGAAATGGAATATGAAACCCAAAGCACATATTAGGCAAACTTAGTGAAGAAGCAAGCTCAAATAGAAAATTTCTAAACACGTTTGTCCTAGGAATGTGATTTAATAAGCCAATTAGAGTTGATAAAGAGCTGGTTGCATGTTCAAAAGAATTTGAATCAGAATTGAAATGGAATATGAAACCAAAAACACATATTAGACAAACTTAGTGAAGAAGAAAGCTCAAATAGAAAAGTTCTTAACACCATTGGTTTAGGAATGTGATTTAATAAGCCAATTAGAGTTAATAAAGAGATGGTTGCATGTTCAAAAGAATTGAATTAAAATTGAAATGGAATATGAAACCAAAAACACATATTAGACAAACTTAGTGAAGAAGAAAGCTCAAATAGAAAAGTTCTAAACACCATTGGTTTAGGAATGTGATTTAATAAGCCAATTAGAGTTGATAAAGAGATGGTTGCATGTTCAAAAGAATTTGAATCAGAATTGAAATGGAATATGAAACCAAAAACACATATTAGACAAACATAGCGAAGAAGAAAGCTCAAATAGAAAAGTTCTAAACACCATTGGTTTAGGAATGTGATTTAATAAGCCAATTAGAGTTGATAAAGAGATGGTTGCATGTTCAAAAGAATTGAATTAAAATTGAAATGGAATATGAAACCCAAAGCACATATTAGGCAAACTTAGTGAAGAAGCAAGCTCAAATAGAAAATTTCTAAACACGTTTGTCCTAGGAATGTGATTTAATAAGCCAATTAGAGTTGATAAAGAGATGGTTGCATGTTCAAAAGAATTTGAATCAGAATTGAAATGGAATATGAAACCAAAAACACATATTAGACAAACATAGCGAAGAAGAAAGCTCAAATAGAAAAGTTCTAAACACCATTGGTTTAGGAATGTGATTTAATAAGCCAATTAGAGTTGATAAAGAGATGGTTGCATGTTCAAAAGAATTGAATTAAAATTGAAATGGAATATGAAACCCAAAGCACATATTAGGCAAACTTAGTGAAGAAGCAAGCTCAAATAGAAAATTTCTAAACACGTTTGTCCTAGGAATGTGATTGAATAAGCCAATTAGAGTTCATAAACAGATGGTTGCATGTTCAAACGAATTTGAATCAGAATTGAAATGGAATATGAAACCAAAAACACATATTAGACAAACTTAGTGAAGAAGAAAGCTCAAATAGAAAAGTTCTAAACACCATTGGCATAGGAATGTGATTTAATAAGCCAATTAGAGTTGATAAAGAGCTGGTTGCATGTTCAAAAGAATTTGAATTAGAATTGAAATGGAATATGAAACCAAAAACACATATTAGACAAACATAGCGAAGAAGAAAGCTCAAATAGAAAAGTTCTAAACACCATTGGTTTAGGAATGTGATTTAATAAGCCAATTAGAGTTGATAAAGAGCTGGTTGCATGTTCAAAAGAATTGAATTAAAATTGAAATGGAATATGAAACCCAAAGGACATAGTAAGCAACTTTAGTGAAGAACCAAGCTCAAATAGAAAATTTCTAAACACGATTGTCCTAGGAATGTGATTTATTAAGCCAATTTGAGTTGATAAGCAGATGGTTGCATGTTCAAAAGAATTTGAATCAGAATTCAAATGGAATATGAAACCAAAAACACATATTAGACAAACATAGCGAAGAAGAAAGCTCAAATAGAAAAGTTCTAAACACCATTGGTTTAGGAATGTGATTTAATAAGCCAATTAGAGTTGATAAAGAGCTGGTTGCATGTTCAAAAGAATTTGAATTAAAATTGAAATGGAATATGAAACCCAAAGCACATATTAGACAAACTTAGTGAAGAAGCAAGCTCAAATAGAAAATTTCTAAACACCTTTGTCCTAGGAATGTGATTTAATAAGCCAATTAGAGTTGATAAAGAGATGGTTGCATGTTCAAAAGAATTTGAATCAGAATTGAAATGGAATATGAAACCAAAAACACATATTAGACAAACATAGCGAAGAAGAAAGCTCAAATAGAAAAGTTCTAAACACCATTGGTTTAGGAATGTGATTTAATAAGCCAATTAGAGTTCATAAAGAGATGGTTGCATGTTCAAAAGAATTGAATTAAAATTGAAATGGAATATGAAACCCAAAGCACATATTAGGCAAACTTAGTGAAGAAGCAAGCTCAAATAGAAAATTTCTAAACACGTTTGTCCTAGGAATGTGATTTAATAAGCCAATTAGAGTTGATAAAGAGATGGTTGCATGTTCAAAAGAATTTGAATCAGAATTGAAATGGAATATGAAACCAAAAACACATATTAGACAAACATAGCGAAGAAGAAAGCTCAAATAGAAAAGTTCTAAACACCATTGGTTTAGGAATGTGATTTAATAAGCCAATTAGAGTTGATAAAGAGCTGGTTGCATGTTCAAAAGAATTTGAATCAGAATTGAAATGGAATATGAAACCCAAAGCACATATTAGGCAAACTTGGTGAAGAAGCAAGCTCAAATAGAAAAGTTCTAAACACCATTGGCATGGGAATGTGATTTAATAAGCCAATTAGAGTTGATAAAGAGCTAGTTGCTCGTTCAAAAGAATTTGAA
Source organism: Senna siamea (assembly GCA_031216115.1). NCBI lineage: Eukaryota > Viridiplantae > Streptophyta > Magnoliopsida > Fabales > Fabaceae > Senna > Senna siamea. The sequence goes on from JAVHNK010000219.1 coordinate 53,574, forward strand.
TTAAAATTGAAATGGAATATGAAACCAAAAACACATATTAGGCAAACTTAGTGAAGAAGAAAGCTCAAATAGAAAAGTTCTAAACACCATTGGTTTAGGAATGTGATTTGATAAGCCAATTAGAGTTGATAAAAAGATGGTTGCATATTCAAAAGAATTGATTTAAAATGAAATAGATTATGAAACTCAAAGCACATATTAGGCAAAATTAGTGAAGAAGCAAGCTCAAATAGAAACTTTCTAAACACCATTGGTTTAGGAATGTGATTTAATAAGCCAATTAGAGTTGATAAAGAGCTGGTTGCATGTTCAAAAGAATTTGAATTAGAATTGAAATGGAATATGAAACCAAAAACACATATTAGACAAACTTAGTGAAGAAGAAAGCTCAAATAGAAAAGTTCTAAACACCATTGGCCTAGGAATGTGATTTAATAAGCCAATTAGAGTTGATAAAGAGATGGTTGCATGTTCAAAAGAATTTGAATCAGAATTGAAATGGAATATGAAACCAAAAACACATATTAGACAAACATAGCGAAGAAGAAAGCTCAAATAGAAAAGTTCTAAACACCATTGGTTTAGGAATGTGATTTAATAAGCCAATTAGAGTTCATAAAGAGATGGTTGCATGTTCAAAAGAATTGAATTAAAATTGAAATGGAATATGAAACCCAAAGCACATATTAGGCAAACTTAGTGAAGAAGCAAGCTCAAATAGAAAATTTCTAAACACGTTTGTCCTAGGAATGTGATTTAATAAGCCAATTAGAGTTGATAAAGAGCTGGTTGCATGTTCAAAAGAATTTGAATCAGAATTGAAATGGAATATGAAACCAAAAACACATATTAGACAAACTTAGTGAAGAAGAAAGCTCAAATAGAAAAGTTCTAAACACCATTGGTTTAGGAATGTGATTTAATAAGCCAATTAGAGTTGATAAAGAGATGGTTGCATGTTCAAAAGAATTTGAATCAAAATTGAAATGGAATATGAAACCAAAAACACATATTAGACAAACTTAGTGAAGAAGAAAGCTCAAATAGAAAAGTTCTAAACACCATTGGTTTAGGAATGTGATTTAATAAGCCAATTAGAGTTGATAAAGAGCTGGTTGCATGTTCAAAAGAATTTGAATTAGAATTGAAATGGAATATGAAACCAAAAACACATATTAGACAAACATAGCGAAGAAGAAAGCTCAAATAGAAAAGTTCTAAACACCATTGGTTTAGGAATGTGATTTAATAAGCCAATTAGAGTTGATAAAGAGATGGTTGCATGTTCAAAAGAATTGAATTAAAATTGAAATGGAATATGAAACCCAAAGCACATATTAGGCAAACTTAGTGAAGAAGCAAGCTCAAATAGAAAATTTCTAAACACGTTTGTCCTAGGAATGTGATTTAATAAGCCAATTAGAGTTGATAAAGAGCTGGTTGCATGTTCAAAAGAATTTGAATCAGAATTGAAATGGAATATGAAACCAAAAACACATATTAGACAAACATAGCGAAGAAGAAAGCTCAAATAGAAAAGTTCTAAACACCATTGGTTTAGGAATGTGATTTAATAAGCCAATTAGAGTTCATAAAGAGATGGTTGCATGTTCAAAAGAATTGAATTAAAATTGAAATGGAATATGAAACCCAAAGCACATATTAGGCAAACTTAGTGAAGAAGCAAGCTCAAATAGAAAATTTCTAAACACGTTTGTCCTAGGAATGTGATTTAATAAGCCAATTAGAGTTGATAAAGAGCTGGTTGCATGTTCAAAAGAATTTGAATCAGAATTGAAATGGAATATGAAACCAAAAACACATATTAGACAAACTTAGTGAAGAAGAAAGCTCAAATAGAAAAGTTCTAAACACCATTGGCATAGGAATGTGATTTAATAAGCCAATTAGAGTTGATAAAGAGATGGTTGCATGTTCAAAAGAATTGAATTAAAATTGAAATGGAATATGAAACCAAAAACACATATTAGACAAACTTTGTGAAGAAGAAAGCTCAAATAGAAAAGTTCTAAACACCATTGGTTTAGGAATGTGATTTAATAAGCCAATTAGAGTTGATAAAGAGATGGTTGCATGTTCAAAAGAATTTGAATCAGAATTGAAATGGAATATGAAACCAAAAACACATATTAGACAAACATAGCGAAGAAGAAAGCTCAAATAGAAAAGTTCTAAACACCATTGGTTTAGGAATGTGATTTAATAAGCCAATTAGAGTTGATAAAGAGATGGTTGCATGTTCAAAAGAATTGAATTAAAATTGAAATGGAATATGAAACCCAAAGCACATATTAGGCAAACTTAGTGAAGAAGCAAGCTCAAATAGAAAATTTCTAAACACGTTTGTCCTAGGAATGTGATTTAATAAGCCAATTAGAGTTGATAAAGAGCTGGTTGCATGTTCAAAAGAATTTGAATCAGAATTGAAATGGAATATGAAACCAAAAACACATATTAGACAAACATAGCGAAGAAGAAAGCTCAAATAGAAAAGTTCTAAACACCATTGGTTTAGGAATGTGATTTAATAAGCCAATTAGAGTTGATAAAGAGCTGGTTGCATGTTCAAAAGAATTTGAATTAAAATTGAAATGGAATATGAAACCCAAAGCACATATTAGGCAAACTTAGTGAAGAAGCAAGCTCAAATAGAAAATTTCTAAACACCTTTGTCCTAGGAATGTGATTTAATAAGCCAATTAGAGTTGATAAAGAGATGGTTGCATGTTCAAAAGAATTTGAATCAGAATTGAAATGGAATATGAAACCAAAAACACATATTAGACAAACATAGCGAAGAAGAAAGCTCAAATAGAAAAGTTCTAAACACCATTGGTTTAGGAATGTGATTTAATAAGCCAATTAGAGTTCATAAAGAGATGGTTGCATGTTCAAAAGAATTGAATTAAAATTGAAATGGAATATGAAACCCAAAGCACATATTAGGCAAACTTAGTGAAGAAGCAAGCTCAAATAGAAAATTTCTAAACACGTTTGTCCTAGGAATCTGATTTATAAGCCAATTAGAGTTCATAAACAGATGGTTGCATGTTCAAAAGAATTTGAATTAGAATTGAAATGGAATATGAAACCAAAAACACATATTAGACAAACTTAGTGAAGAAGAAAGCTCAAATAGAAAAGTTCTAAACACCATTGGTTTAGGAATGTGATTTAATAAGCCAATTAGAGTTGATAAAGAGATGGTTGCATGTTCAAAAGAATTTGAATCAGAATTGAAATGGAATATGAAACCAAAAACACATATTAGACAAACATAGCGAAGAAGAAAGCTCAAATAGAAAAGTTCTAAACACCATTGGTTTAGGAATGTGATTTAATAAGCCAATTAGAGTTGATAAAGAGATGGTTGCATGTTCAAAAGAATTGAATTAAAATTGAAATGGAATATGAAACCCAAAGCACATATTAGGCAAACTTAGTGAAGAAGCAAGCTCAAATAGAAAATTTCTAAACACGTTTGTCCTAGGAATGTGATTTAATAAGCCAATTAGAGTTGATAAAGAGCTGGTTGCATGTTCAAAAGAATTTGAATCAGAATTGAAATGGAATATGAAACCAAAAACACATATTAGACAAACATAGCGAAGAAGAAAGCTCAAATAGAAAAGTTCTAAACACCATTGGTTTAGGAATGTGATTTAATAAGCCAATTAGAGTTGATAAAGAGATGGTTGCATGTTCAAAAGAATTTGAATTAAAATTGAAATGGAATATGAAACCCAAAGCACATATTAGGCAAACTTAGTGAAGAAGCAAGCTCAAATAGAAAATTTCTAAACACGTTTGTCCTAGGAATGTGATTTAATAAGCCAATTAGAGTTGATAAAGAGCTGGTTGCATGTTCAAAAGAATTTGAATCAGAATTGAAATGGAATATGAAACCAAAAACACATATTAGACAAACATAGCGAAGAAGAAAGCTCAAATAGAAAAGTTCTAAACACCATTGGTTTAGGAATGTGATTTAATAAGCCAATTAGAGTTCATAAAGAGATGGTTGCATGTTCAAAAGAATTGAATTAAAATTGAAATGGAATATGAAACCCAAAGCACATATTAGGCAAACTTAGTGAAGAAGCAAGCTCAAATAGAAAATTTCTAAACACCATTGGCCTAGGAATGTGATTTAATAAGCCAATTAGAGTTGATAAAGAGATGGTTGCATGTTCAAAAGAATTTGAATCAGAATTGAAATGGAATATGAAACCAAAAACACATATTAGACAAACTTAGTGAAGAAGAAAGCTCAAATAGAAAAGTTCTAAACACCATTGGTTTAGGAATGTGATTTATTAAGCCAATTAGAGTTTATAAAGAGATGGTTGCATGTTCAAAAGAATTTGAATTGAAATTGAAATGGAATATGAAACCAAAAACACATATTAGACAAACTTAGTGAAGAAGAAAGCTCAAATAGAAAAGTTCTAAACACCATTGGTTTAGGAATGTGATTTAATAAGCCAATTAGAGTTGATAAAGAGCTGGTTGCATGTTCAAAAGAATTTGAATTAAATTGAAATGGAATATGAAACCAAAAACACATATTAGACAAACATAACGAAGAAGAAAGCTCAAATAGAAATGTTCCAAACACCATTGGTTTAGGAATGTGATTTAATAAGCCAATTAGAGTTGATAAAGAGATGGTTGCATGTTCAAAAGAATTGAATTAAAATTGAAATGGAATATGAAACCCAAAGCACATATTAGGCAAACTTAGTGAAGAAGCAAGCTCAAATAGAAAATTTCTAAACACGTTTGTCCTAGGAATGTGATTTAATAAGCCAATTAGAGTTGATAAAGAGATGGTTGCATGTTCAAAAGAATTTGAATCAGAATTGAAATGGAATATGAAACCAAAAACACATATTAGACAAACTTAGTGAAGAAGAAAGCTCAAATAGAAAAGTTCTAAACACCATTGGTTTAGGAATGTGATTTAATAAGCCAATTAGAGTTGACAAAGAGATGGGTGCATGTTCAAAAGAATTTGAATTAAAATTGAAATGGAATATGAAACCAAAAACCCATATTAGACAAATTTAGTGAAGAAGAAAGCTCAAATAGAAAAGTTCTAAACACCATTGGTTTAGGAATGTGATTTAATAAGCCAATTAGAGTTCATAAAGAGATGGTTGCATGTTCAAAAGAATTTGAATCAGAATTGAAATGGAATATGAAACCAAAAACACATATTAGACAAACATAGCGAAGAAGAAAGCTCAAATAGAAAAGTTCTAAACACCATTGGTTTAGGAATGTGATTTAATAAGCCAATTAGAGTTGATAAAGAGATGGTTGCATGTTCAAAAGAATTTGAATTAAAATTGAAATGGAATATGAAACCCAAAGCACATATTAGGCAAACTTAGTGAAGAAGCAAGCTCAAATAGAAAATTTCTAAACACGTTTGTCCTAGGAATGTGATTTAATAAGCCAATTAGAGTTGATAAAGAGCTGGTTGCATGTTCAAAAGAATTTGAATCAGAATTGAAATGGAATATGAAACCAAAAACACATATTAGACAAACATAGCGAAGAAGAAAGCTCAAATAGAAAAGTTCTAAACACCATTGGTTTAGGAATGTGATTTAATAAGCCAATTAGAGTTGATAAAGAGATGGTTGCATGTTCAAAAGAATTTGAATCAGAATTGAAATGGAATATGAAACCAGAAACACATATTAGGCAAACTTAGTGAAGAAGCAAGCTCAAATGGCAAATTTCTAAACACGTTTGGGTTAAGAATGTGATTTATTAAGCCAATTAGAGTTGGTAAAGAGATGGTTGCATGTTCAAAAGAATTTGAATCAGAATTGAAATGGAATATGAAACCAAAAACACATATTAGACAAACATAGCGAAGAAGAAAGCTCAAATAGAAAAGTTCTAAACACCATTGGTTTAGGAATGTGATTTAATAAGCCAATTAGAGTTGATAAAGAGATGGTTGCATGTTCAAAAGAATTTGAATTAAAATTGAAATGGAATATGAAACTCAAAGCACATATTAGGCAAACTTAGTGAAGAATCAAGCTCAAATAGAAAATTTCTAAACACGATTGCCCTAGGAATGTGATTTAATAAGCCAATTAGAGTTGATAAAGAGATGGTTGCATGTTCAAAAGAATTTGAATCAGAATTGAAATGGAATATGAAACCAAAAACACATATTAGACAAACTTAGTGAAGAAGAAAGCTCAAATAGAAAAGTTCTAAACACCATTGGCATAGGAATGTGATTTAATAAGCCAATTAGAGTTGATAAAGAGATGGTTGCATGTTCAAAAGAATTTGAATCAGAATTGAAATGGAATATGAAACCAAAAACACATATTAGACAAACATAGCGAAGAAGAAAGCTCAAATAGAAAAGTTCTAAACACCATTGGTTTAGGAATGTGATTTAATAAGCCAATTAGAGTTGATAAAGAGATGGTTGCATGTTCAAAAGAATTGAATTAAAATTGAAATGGAATATGAAACCCAAAGCACATATTAGGCAAACTTAGTGAAGAAGCAAGCTCAAATAGAAAATTTCTAAACACGTTTGTCCTAGGAATGTGATTTAATAAGCCAATTAGAGTTGATAAAGAGATGGTTGCATGTTCAAAAGAATTTGAATCAGAATTGAAATGGAATATGAAACCAAAAACACATATTAGACAAACATAGCGAAGAAGAAAGCTCAAATAGAAAAGTTCTAAACACCATTGGTTTAGGAATGTGATTTAATAAGCCAATTAGAGTTGATAAAGAGATGGTTGCATGTTCAAAAGAATTGAATTAAAATTGAAATGGAATATGAAACCCAAAGCACATATTAGGCAAACTTAGTGAAGAAGCAAGCTCAAATAGAAAATTTCTAAACACCATTGGTTTAGGAATGTGATTTAATAAGCCAATTAGAGTTGATAAAGAGCTGGTTGCATGTTCAAAAGAATTTGAATCAGAATTGAAATGGAATATGAAACCAAAAATACATATTAGACAAACTTAGTGAAGAAGAAAGCTCAAATAGAAAAGTTCTAAACACCATTGGCATAGGAATGTGATTTAATAAGCCAATTAGAGTTGATAAAGAGATGGTTGCATGTTCAAAAGAATTGAATTAAAATTGAAATGGAATATGAAACCAAAAATACATATTAGACAAATATAGCGAACAAGAAAGCTCAAATAGAAATCTTCTAAACACCATTGGTTTAGGAATGTGATTTAATAAGCCAATTAGAGTTCATAAAGAGATGGTTGCATGTTCAAAAGAATTGAATTAAAATTGAAATAGAATATGAAACCCAAAGCACATATTAGGCAAACTTAGTGAAGAAGCAAGCTCAAATAGAAAATTTCTAAACACCATTGGTTTAGGAATGTGATTTAATAAGCCAATTAGAGTTCATAAAGAGATGGTTGCATGTTCAAAAGAATTGAATTAAATTGAAATGCAATATGAAACCCAAAGCACATATTAGACAAACTTAGTGAAGAAGAAAGCTCAAATAGAAAAGTTCTAAACACCATTGGCATAGGAATGTGATTTAATAAGCCAATTAGAGTTGATAAAGAGCTGGTTGCATGTTCAAAAGAATTTGAATCAGAATTGAAATGGAATATGAAACCAAAAACACATATTAGACAAACATAGCGAAGAAGAAAGCTCAAATAGAAAAGTTCTAAACACCATTGGTTTAGGAATGTGATTTAATAAGCCAATTAGAGTTGATAAAGAGATGGTTGCATGTTCAAAAGAATTTGAATTAAAATTGAAATGGAATATGAAACCCAAAGCACATATTAGGCAAACTTAGTGAAGAAGCAAGCTCAAATAGAAAATTTCTAAACACGTTTGTCCTAGGAATGTGATTTAATAAGCCAATTAGAGTTGATAAAGAGATGGTTGCATGTTCAAAAGAATTTGAATCAGAATTGAAATGGAATATGAAACCAAAAACACATATTAGACAAACTTAGTGAAGAAGAAAGCTCAAATAGAAAAGTTCTAAACACCATTGGCATAGGAATGTGATTTAATAAGCCAATTAGAGTTGATAAAGAGATGGTTGCATGTTCAAAAGAATTGAATTAAAATTGAAATGGAATATGAAACCAAAAACACATATTAGACAAACATAGCGAAGAAGAAAGCTCAAATAGAAAAGTTCTAAACACCATTGGTTTAGGAATGTGATTTAATAAGCCAATTAGAGTTCATAAAGAGATGGTTGCATGTTCAAAAGAATTGAATTAAAATTGAAATGGAATATGAAACCAAAAACACATATTAGACAAACATAGCGAAAAAGAAAGCTCAAATAGAAAATTTCTAAACACCATTGGTTTAGGAATGTGATTTAATAAGCCAATTAGAGTTGATAAAGAGTTGGTTGCATGTTCAAAAGAATTTGAATCAGAATTGAAATGGACTATGAAACCAAAAACACATATTAGACAAACTTAGTGAAGAAGAAAGCTCAAATAGAAAATTTCTAAACACCATTGGCATAGGAATGTGATTTAATAAGCCAATTAGAGTTGATAAAGAGCTGGTTGCATGTTCAAAAGAATTTGAATCAGAATTGAAATGGAATATGAAACCAAAAACACATATTAGACAAACATAGCGAAGAAGAAAGCTCAAATAGAAAAGTTCTAAACACCATTGGTTTAGGAATGTGATTTAATAAGCCAATTAGAGTTGATAAAGAGATGGTTGCATGTTCAAAAGAATTGAATTAAAATTGAAATGGAATATGAAACCCAAAGCACATATTAGGCAAACTTAGTGAAGAAGCAAGCTCAAATAGAAAATTTCTAAACACGTTTGTCCTAGGAATGTGATTTAATAAGCCAATTAGAGTTGATAAAGAGATGGTTGCATGTTCAAAAGAATTTGAATCAGAATTGAAATGGAATATGAAACCAAAAACACATATTAGACAAACATAGCGAAGAAGAAAGCTCAAATAGAAAAGTTCTAAACACCATTGGTTTAGGAATGTGATTTAATAAGCCAATTAGAGTTGATAAAGAGATGGTTGCATGTTCAAAAGAATAGGAATTAGAATTGAAATGGAATATGAAACCCAAAGCACATATTAGACAAACTTAGTGAAGAAGCAAGCTCAAATAGAAAATTTCTAAACACGTTTGTCCTAGGAATGTGATTTAATAAGCCAATTAGAGTTGATAAAGAGCTGGTTGCATGTTCAAAAGAATTTGAATCAGAATTGAAATGGAATATGAAACCAAAAACACATATTAGACAAACATAGCGAAGAAGAAAGCTCAAATAGAAAAGTTCTAAACACCATTGGTTTAGGAATGTGATTTAATAAGCCAATTAGAGTTGATAAAGAGATGGTTGCATGTTCAAAAGAATTTGAATTAAAATTGAAATGGAATATGAAACCCAAAGCACATATTAGGCAAACTTAGTGAAGAAGCAAGCTCAAATAGAAAATTTCTAAACACCATTGGTTTAGGAATGTGATTTAATAAGCCAATTAGAGTTGATAAAGAGATGGTTGCATGTTCAAAAGAATTTGAATCAGAATTGAAATGGAATATGAAACCAAAAACACATATTAGACAAACTTAGTGAAGAAGAAAGCTCAAATAGAAAAGTTCTAAACACCATTGGCATAGGAATGTGATTTAATAAGCCAATTAGAGTTGATAAAGAGATGGTTGCATGTTCAAAAGAATTGAATTAAAATTGAAATGGAATATGAAACCAAAAACACATATTAGACAAATTTAGTGAAGAAGAAAGATCAAATAGAAAAGTTCTAAACAACATTGGTTTAGGAATGTGATTTAATAAGCCAATTAGAGTTGATAAAGAGCTGGTTGCATGTTCAAAAGAATTTGAATCAGAATTGAAATGACATATGAAACCAAAAATACATATTAGATAAACATGGCGAAGAAGAAAGCTTAAATAGAAAATTTCTAAACACCATTGGTTTAGGAATGTGATTTAATAAGCTAATTGGAGTTGATAAAGAGATGGTTGCATGTTCAAAAGAATTGAATTAAATTGAAATGGAATATGAAACCAAAAACACATATTAGACAAACTTAGTGAAGAAGAAAGCTCAAATAGAAAAGTTCTAAACACCATTGGCATAGGAATGTGATTTAATAAGCCAATTAGAGTTGATAAAGAGATGATTGCATGTTCAAAAGAATTTGAATCAGAATTGAAATGGAATATGAAACCAAAAACACATATTAGACAAACATAGCGAAGAAGAAAGCTCAAATAGAAAAGTTCTAAACACCATTGGTTTAGGAATGTGATTTAATAAGCCAATTAGAGTTGATAAAGAGATGGTTGCATGTTCAAAAGAATTGAATTAAAATTGAAATGGAATATGAAACCCAAAGCACATATTAGACAAACTTAGTGAAGAAGCAAGCTCAAATAGAAAATTTCTAAACACGTTTGTCCTAGGAATGTGATTTAATAAGCCAATTAGAGTTGATAAAGAGCTGGTTGCATGTTCAAAAGAATTTGAATCAGAATTGAAATGGAATATGAAACCAAAAACACATATTAGACAAACATAGCGAAGAAGAAAGCTCAAATAGAAAAGTTCTAAACACCATTGGTTTAGGAATGTGATTTAATAAGCCAATTAGAGTTGATAAAGAGATGGTTGCATGTTCAAAAGAATTGAATTAAAATTGAAATGGAATATGAAACCCAAAGCACATATTAGGCAAACTTGGTGAAGAAGCAAGCTCAAATAGAAAATTTCTAAACACGTTGGGCCTAGGAATGTGATTTAATAAGCCAATTAGAGTTGATAAAGAGCTGGTTGCATGTTCAAAAGAATTTGAATCAGAATTGAAATGGAATATGAAACCAAAAACACATATTAGACAAACTTAGTGAAGAAGAAAGCTCAAATAGAAAAGTTCTAAACACCATTGGCATAGGAATGTGATTTAATAAGCCAATTAGAGTTGATAAAGAGATGGTTGCATGTTCAAAAGAATTGAATTAAAATTGAAATGGAATATGAAACCAAAAACACATATTAGACAAACTTAGTGAAGAAGAAAGCTCAAATAGAAAAGTTCTAAACACCATTGGTTTAGGAATGTGATTTAATAAGCCAATTAGAGTTGATAAAGAGATGGTTGCATGTTCAAAAGAATTGAATTAAAATTGAAATAGAATATGAAACCCAAAGCACATATTAGGCAAACTTAGTGAAGAAGCAAGCTCAAATAGAAAATTTCTAAACACCATTGGCCTAGGAATGTGATTTAATAAGCCAATTAGAGTTGATAAAGAGCTGGTTGCATGTTCAAAAGAATTTGAATCTAAATTGAAATGGAATATGAAACCAAAAACACATATTAGACAAACTTAGTGAAGAAGAAAGCTCAAATAGAAAAGTTCTAAACACCATTGGCATAGGAATGTGATTTAATAAGCCAATTAGAGTTGATAAAGAGCTGGTTGCATGTTCAAAAGAATTTGAATCAGAATTGAAATGGAATATGAAACCAAAAACACATATTAGACAAACATAGCGAAGAAGAAAGCTCAAATAGAAAAGTTCTAAACACCATTGGTTTAGGAATGTGATTTAATAAGCCAATTAGAGTTGATAAAGAGATGGTTGCATGTTCAAAAGAATTGAATTAAAATTGAAATGGAATATGAAACCCAAAGCACATATTAGGCAAACTTGGTGAAGAAGCAAGCTCAAATAGAAAATTTCTAAACACGTTGGGCCTAGGAATGTGATTTAATAAGCCAATTAGAGTTGATAAAGAGCTGGTTGCATGTTCAAAAGAATTTGAATCAGAATTGAAATGGAATATGAAACCAAAAACACATATTAGACAAACTTAGTGAAGAAGAAAGCTCAAATAGAAAAGTTCTAAACACCATTGGCATAGGAATGTGATTTAATAAGCCAATTAGAGTTGATAAAGAGCTGGTTGCATGTTCAAAAGAATTTGAATCAGAATTGAAATGGAATATGAAACCAAAAACACATATTAGACAAACATAGCGAAGAAGAAAGCTCAAATAGAAAAGTTCTAAACACCATTGGTTTAGGAATGTGATTTAATAAGCCAATTAGAGTTGATAAAGAGATGGTTGCATGTTCAAAAGAATTGAATTAAAATTGAAATGGAATATGAAACCCAAAGCACATATTAGGCAAACTTAGTGAAGAAGCAAGCTCAAATAGAAAATTTCTAAACACGTTTGTCCTAGGAATGTGATTTAATAAGCCAATTAGAGTTGATAAAGAGCTGGTTGCATGTTCAAAAGAATTTGAATCAGAATTGAAATGGAATATGAAACCAAAAACACATATTAGACAAACATAGCGAAGAAGAAAGCTCAAATAGAAAAGTTCTAAACACCATTGGTTTAGGAATGTGATTTAATAAGCCAATTAGAGTTGATAAAGAGCTGGTTGCATGTTCAAAAGAATTTGAATCAGAATTGAAATGGAATATGAAACCCAAAGCACATATTAGGCAAACTTAGTGAAGAAGCAAGCTCAAATAGAAAATTTCTAAACACCATTGGCCTAGGAATGTGATTTAATAAGCCAATTAGAGTTGATAAAGAGCTGGTTGCATGTTCAAAAGAATTTGAATCAGAATTGAAATGGAATATGAAACCAAAAACACATATTAGACAAACATAGCGAAGAAGAAAGCTCAAATAGAAAAGTTCTAAACACCATTGGTTTAGGAATGTGATTTAATAAGCCAATTAGAGTTGATAAAGAGATGGTTGCATGTTCAAAAGAATTGAATTAAAATTGAAATGGAATATGAAACCCAAAGCACATATTAGGCAAACTTAGTGAAGAAGCAAGCTCAAATAGAAAATTTCTAAACACGTTTGTCCTAGGAATGTGATTTAATAAGCCAATTAGAGTTGATAAAGAGATGGTTGCATGTTCAAAAGAATTTGAATCAGAATTGAAATGGAATATGAAACCAAAAACACATATTAGACAAACTTAGTGAAGAAGAAAGCTCAAATAGAAAAGTTCTAAACACCATTGGCATAGGAATGTGATTTAATAAGCCAATTAGAGTTGATAAAGAGATGGTTGCATGTTCAAAAGAATTTGAATCAGAATTGAAATGGAATATGAAACCAAAAACACATATTAGACAAACATAGCGAAGAAGAAAGCTCAAATAGAAAAGTTCTAAACACCATTGGTTTAGGAATGTGATTTAATAAGCCAATTAGAGTTGATAAAGAGATGGTTGCATGTTCAAAAGAATTGAATTAAAATTGAAATGGAATATGAAACCCAAAGCACATATTAGGCAAACTTAGTGAAGAAGCAAGCTCAAATAGAAAATTTCTAAACACCATTGTCCTAGGAATGTGATTTAATAAGCCAATTAGAGTTGATAAAGAGATGGTTGCATGTTCAAAAGAATTTGAATCAGAATTGAAATGGAATATGAAACCAAAAACACATATTAGACAAACATAGCGAAGAAGAAAGCTCAAATAGAAAAGTTCTAAACACCATTGGTTTAGGAATGTGATTTAATAAGCCAATTAGAGTTGATAAAGAGATGGTTGCATGTTCAAAAGAATTGAATTAAAATTGAAATGGAATATGAAACCCAAAGCACATATTAGGCAAACTTAGTGAAGAAGCAAGCTCAAATAGAAAATTTCTAAACACGTTTGTCCTAGGAATGTGATTTAATAAGCCAATTAGAGTTGATAAAGAGATGGTTGCATGTTCAAAAGAATTTGAATCAGAATTGAAATGGAATATGAAACCAAAAACACATATTAGACAAACTTAGTGAAGAAGAAAGCTCAAATAGAAAAGTTCTAAACACCATTGGCATAGGAATGTGATTTAATAAGCCAATTAGAGTTGATAAAGAGATGGTTGCATGTTCAAAAGAATTGAATTAAAATTGAAATGGAATATGAAACCAAAAACACATATTAGACAAACATAGCGAAGAAGAAAGCTCAAATAGAAAAGTTCTAAACACCATTGGTTTAGGAATGTGATTTAATAAGCCAATTAGAGTTGATAAAGAGATGGTTGTATGTTTAAAAGAATTTAATTAAAATTGAAATGGAATATGAAACCCAAAGCACATATTAGGCAAACTTAGTGAAGAAGCAAGCTCAAATAGAAAATTTCTAAACACCATTGGCATAGGAATGTGATTTAATAAGCCAATTAGAGTTGATAAAGAGATGGTTGCATGTTCAAAAGAATTTGAATTAAAATTGAAATGGAATATGAAACCAAAAACACATATTAGACAAACTTAGTGAAGAAGAAAGCTCAAATAGAAAAGTTCTAAACACCATTGGCATAGGAATGTGATTTAATAAGCCAATTAGAGTTGATAAAGAGCTGGTTGCATGTTCAAAAGAATTTGAATCAGAATTGAAATGGAATATGAAACCAAAAACACATATTAGACAAACATAGCGAAGAAGAAAGCTCAAATAGAAAAGTTCTAAACACCATTGGTTTAGGAATGTGATTTAATAAGCCAATTAGAGTTGATAAAGAGATGGTTGCATGTTCAAAAGAATTGAATTAAAATTGAAATGGAATATGAAACCCAAAGCACATATTAGGCAAACTTAGTGAAGAAGCAAGCTCAAATAGAAAATTTCTAAACACGTTTGTCCTAGGAATGTGATTTAATAAGCCAATTAGAGTTGATAAAGAGCTGGTTGCATGTTCAAAAGAATTGAATTAACATTGAAATGGAATATGAAACCAAAAACACATATTAGACAAACATAGCGAAGAAGAAAGCTCAAATAGAAACGTTCTAAACACCATTGGTTTAGGAATGTGATTTAATAAGCCAATTAGAGTTGATAAAGAGCTGGTTGCATGTTCAAAAGAATTTGAATTAAAATTGAAATGGAATATGAAACCCAAAGCACATATTAGGCAAACTTAGTGAAGAAGAAAGCTCAAATAGAAAATTTCTAAACACCATTGGCATAGGAATGTGATTTAATAAGCCAATTAGAGTTGATAAAGAGCTGGTTGCATGTTCAAAAGAATTTGAATCAGAATTGAAATGGAATATGAAACCAAAAACACATATTAGACAAACATAGCGAAGAAGAAAGCTCAAATAGAAAAGTTCTAAACACCATTGGTTTAGGAATGTGATTTAATAAGCCAATTAGAGTTGATAAAGAGATGGTTGCATGTTCAAAAGAATTGAATTAAAATTGAAATGGAATATGAAACCCAAAGCACATATTAGGCAAACTTAGTGAAGAAGCAAGCTCAAATAGAAAATTTCTAAACACCATTGTCCTAGGAATGTGATTTAATAAGCCAATTAGAGTTGATAAAGAGATGGTTGCATGTTCAAAAGAATTTGAATCAGAATTGAAATGGAATATGAAACCAAAAACACATATTAGACAAACATAGCGAAGAAGAAAGCTCAAATAGAAAAGTTCTAAACACCATTGGTTTAGGAATGTGATTTAATAAGCCAATTAGAGTTCATAAGGAGTTGGTTGCATGTTCAATAGAATTTAATTAAAATTGAAATGGAATATGAAACCAAAAACACATATTAAACAAAAATAGCGAAGAAGAAAGCTCAAATAGAAAATTTCTAAACACCATTGGTTTAGGAATGTGATTTAATAAGCCAATTAGAGTTGATAAAAAGATGGTTGCATGTTCAAAAGAATTGAAATGGAATATGAAACCCAAAACACATATTAGACAAACTTAGTGAAGAAGAAAGCTCAAATAGAAAAGTTCTAAACACCATTGGCATAGGAATGTGATTTAATAAGCCAATTAGAGTTGATAAAGAGATGGTTGCATGTTCAAAAGAATTTGAATCAGAATTGAAATGGAATATGAAACCAAAAACACATATTAGACAAACATAGCGAAGAAGAAAGCTCAAATAGAAAAGTTCTAAACACCATTGGTTTAGGAATGTGATTTAATAAGCCAATTAGAGTTGATAAAGAGATGGTTGCATGTTCAAAAGAATTGAATTAAAATTGAAATGGAATATGAAACCCAAAGCACATATTAGGCAAACTTAGTGAAGAAGCAAGCTCAAATAGAAAATTTCTAAACACCATTGGCCTAGGAATGTGATTTAATAAGCCAATTAGAGTTGATAAAGAGCTGGTTGCATGTTCAAAAGAATTTGAATCAGAATTGAAATGGAATATGAAACCAAAAACACATATTAGACAAACATAGCGAAGAAGAAAGCTCAAATAGAAAAGTTCTAAACACCATTGGTTTAGGAATGTGATTTAATAAGCCAATTAGAGTTGATAAAGAGCTGGTTGCATGTTCAAAAGAATTTGAATTAAAATTGAAATGGAATATGAAACCCAAAGCACATATTAGGCAAACTTAGTGAAGAAGCAAGCTCAAATAGAAAATTTCTAAACACCATTGTCATAGGAATGTGATTTAATAAGCCAATTAGAGTTGATAAAGAGATGATTGCATGTTCAAAAGAATTTGAATCAGAATTGAAATGGAATATGAAACCAAAAACACATATTAGACAAACATAGCGAAGAAGAAAGCTCAAATAGAAAAGTTCTAAACACCATTGGTTTAGGAATGTGATTTAATAAGCCAATTAGAGTTCATAAAGAGATGGTTGCATGTTCAAAATAATTGAATTAAAATTGAAATGGAATATGAAACCCAAAGCACATAGTAGACAAACTTTTTGAAGAAGCAAGCTCAAATAGAAAAGTTCTAAACACCATTGGTTTAGGAATGTGATTTAATAAGCCAATTAGAGTTGATAAAGAGATGGTTGCATGTTCAAAAGAATTTGAATCAGAATTGAAATGGAATATGAAACCAAAAACACATATTAGACAAACTTAGTGAAGAAGAAAGCTCAAATAGAAAAGTTCTAAACACCATTGGCATAGGAATGTGATTTAATAAGCCAATTAGAGTTGATAAAGAGATGGTTGCATGTTCAAAAGAATTTGAATCAGAATTGAAATGGAATATGAAACCAAAAACACATATTAGACAAACATAGCGAAGAAGAAAGCTCAAATAGAAAAGTTCTAAACACCATTGGTTTAGGAATGTGATTTAATAAGCCAATTAGAGTTGATAAAGAGCTGGTTGCATGTTCAAAAGAATTTGAATTAAAATTGAAATGGAATATGAAACCCAAAGCACATATTAGGCAAACTTAGTGAAGAAGCAAGCTCAAATAGAAAATTTCTAAACACGTTTGTCCTAGGAATGTGATTTAATAAGCCAATTAGAGTTGATAAAGAGATGGTTGCATGTTCAAAAGAATTTGAATCAGAATTGAAATGGAATATGAAACCAAAAACACATATTAGACAAACATAGTGAAGAAGAAAGCTCAAATAGAAAAGTTCTAAACACCATTGGTTTAGGAATGTGATTTAATAAGCCAATTAGAGTTGATAAAGAGATGGTTGCATGTTCAAAAGAATTGAATTAAAATTGAAATGGAATATGAAACCCAAAGCACATATTAGGCAAACTTAGTGAAGAAGCAAGCTCAAATAGAAAATTTCTAAACACGTTTGTCCTAGGAATGTGATTTAATAAGCCAATTAGAGTTGATAAAAAGATGGCTTCATGTTCAAAACAATTTGAATTAAAATTGAAATGGAATATGAAACCAAAAACACATAATAGACAAATTTAGTGAAGAAGAAAGCTCAAATAAAAAAGTTCTAAACACCATTGTCATAGGAATGTGACTAAATAAGCCAATTAGAGTTGATAAAAAGATGGGTGCATGTTCAAAACAATTTGAATTAAAATTGAAATGGAATATGAAACCAAAAACACATATTAGACAAACTTAGTGAAGAAGAAAGCTCAAATAGAAAAGTTCTAAACACCATTGGCATAGGAATGTGATTTAATAAGCCAATTAGAGTTGATAAAGAGCTGGTTGCATGTTCAAAAGAATTGAATTAAAATTGAAATGGAATATGAAACCAAAAACACATATTAGACAAACATAGCGAAGAAGAAAGCTCAAATAGAAAAGTTCTAAACACCATTGGTTTAGGAATGTGATTTAATAAGCCAATTAGAGTTCATAAAGAGATGGTTGGATGTTCAAAAGAATTGAATTAAAATTGAAATAGAATATGAAACCCAAAGCACATATTAGACAAACTTAGTGAAGAAGAAAGCTCAAATAGAAAAGTTCTAAACACCATTGCCATAGGAATGTGATTTAATAAGCCAATTAGAGTTAATAAAGAGATGATTGCATGTTTAAAAGAATTTGAATCAGAATTGAAATGGAATATGAAACCAAAAACACATATTAGACAAACATAGTGAAGAAGAAAGCTCAAATAGAAAAGTTCTAAGCACTATTGGTTGAGGAATGTGATTTAATAAGCCAATTAGGGTTGATAAAGTGATAGTTGCATGTTCAAAAGAATTTAATTCAACTTGAAATGGAATATGAAACCCGAAACACATATTAGACAAACTTAGTGAAGAAGCAAGCTCAAATAGAAATTTTCTAAACACCATTGGTGTAGGAATGTGATTTAATAAGCCAATTAGAGTTCATAAAGAGATGGTTGCATGTTCAAAATAATTGAATTAAAATTGAAAAGGAATATGAAACCACAAACACATATTAGACAAACATAGAGGAGAAGAAAGCTCAAATAGAAAAGTTCTAAACACCATTGGTTTAGGAATGTAGTTTAATAAGCCAATTAGAGTTTATAAAGAGATGGTTGCATGTTCAAAAGAATTGAATTAAAATTGAAATGAAATATGAAACCCAAAGCACATATTAGGCAAACTTAGTGAAGAAGAATGCTCAAATAGAACAGTTCTAAACACCATTGGCATAGGAATGTGATTTAATAAGCCAATTAGAGTTGATAAAGAGCTGGTTGCATGTTCAAAAGAATTTGAATTAAATTGAAATGAAATATGAAACCAGAAACACATATTAGGCAAACTTAGTGAAGAAGAAAGCTCAAATAGAAAAGTTCTAAACACCATTGGTTTAGGAATGTGATTTAATAAGCCAATTAGAGTTGATAAAGAGATGGTTGCATGTTCAAAAGAATTGAATTAAAATTGAAATGGAATATGAAACCAAAAGCACATACTAGGAAAACTTAGTGACGAAGAAAGCACAAATAGAACATTTCTAAACACCATTGGTTTAGGAATGTGATTTAATAAGCCAATTAGAGTTGATAAAGAGATAGTTGCATGTTCAAAAGAATTTGAAACAGAATTGAAATGGAATTTAAAATCAAAAGCACATATTAGACAAACTTCGTGAAGAAGAAAGGTCAAATAGAAAAGTTCTAAACACCATTGGCCTAGGAATGTAATTTAATAAGCCAATTAGAGTTGATAACGAGATGGTTGCATGTTCAAAAGAATTTGAATTAGAATTGAAATGCAATATGAAACCAAAAGCACATATTAGGCAAAATTAGTGAAGAAGAAAGGTCAAATAGAAAAGTTCTAAACACCATTGGGCTAGGAATGTGATTTAATAAGCCAATTAGAGTTGATAAAGAGATGGCTGTAAGTTCAAAACAATTTGAATTAAAATTGAAATGGAATATGAAACCGAAAGCACATATTAGACAAACTTAGCGAACAAGAAAGCTCAAATAGAAAAGTTCTAAACACCATTGGCATAGGAATGTGATTTAATAAGCAAATTAGAGTTGATAAAGAGCTGGTTGCATGTTCAAAAGCATTTGAATAAGAATTGAAATGGACTATGAAACCAAAAACACATATTAGACAAACTTAGTGAAGAAGAAAGCTCAAATAGAAAAGTTCTAAACACCATTGGCATAGGAATGTGATTTAATAAGCCAATTAGAGTTGATAAAGAGATGGTTGCATGTTCAAAAGAATTGAATTAAAATTGAAATGGAATATGAAACCCAAACAACATATTAGACAAACTTAGTGAAGAAGAAAGCTCAAATAGAAAATTTCTAAACACCATTGGTTTAGGAATGTGATTTAATAAGCCAATTAGAGTTGATAAAGAGCTGGTTGCATGTTCAAAAGAATTTGAATCAAAATTGAAATGGAATATAAAAACCATAAACACATATTAGACAAACTTAGTGAAGAAGAAACCTCAAATAGAAAACTTCTAAATACCATTGGTATAGGAATGTGTTTTAATAAGCCAATTAGAGTTGATAAAGAGCTGGTTGCATGTTCAAAAGAATTTGAATCAGAATTGAAATGGAATATGAAACCAAAAACACATATTAGACAAACATAGCGAACAAGAAAGCTCAAATAGAAAAGTTCTAAACACCATTGGTTTAGGAATGTGATTTAATAAGCCAATTAGAGTTGATAAAGAGCTGGTTGCATGTTCAAAAGAATTGAATTAAAATTGAAATAGAATATGAAACCCAAAGCACATATTAGGCAAACTTGGTGAAGAAGAAAGCTCAAATAGAAAATTTCTAAACACCATTGGTTTAGGAATGTGATTTAATAAGCCAATTAGAGTTGATAAAGAGATGGTTGCATGTTCAAAAGAATTTGAATCAAAATTGAAATGGAATATGAAACCAAAAACACATATTAGACAAACTTAGTGAAGAAGAAAGCTCAAATAGAAAAGTTCTAAACACCATTGGTTTAGGAATGTGATTTAATAAGCCAATTAGAGTTGAGAAAGAGCTGGTTGCATGTTCAAAAGAATTTGAATTAAATTGAAATGGAATATGAAACCAAAAACACATATTAGACAAACTTAGTGAAGAAGAAAGCTCAAATAGAAAAGTTCTAAACACCATTGGTTTAGGAATGTGATTTAATAAGCCAATTAGAGTTGATAAAGAGCTGGTTGCATGTTCAAAAGAATTTGAATCAGAATTGAAATGGACTATGAAACCAAAAACACATATTAGACAAACTTAGTGAAGAAGAAAGCTCAAATAGAAAATTTCTAAACACCATTGGCATAGGAATGTGATTTAATAAGCCAATTAGAGTTGATAAAGAGATGGTTGCATGTTCAAAAGAATTTGAATCAGAATTGAAATGGAATATGAAACCAAAAACACATATTAGACAAACATAGCGAAGAAGAAAGCTCAAATAGAAAAGTTCTAAACACCATTGGTTTAGGAATGTGATTTAATAAGCCAATTAGAGTTCATAAAGAGATGGTTGCATGTTCAAAAGAATTGAATTAAAATTGAAATAGAATATGAAACCCAAAGCACATATTAGGCAAACTTAGTGAAGAAGCAAGCTCAAATAGAAAATTTCTAAACACCATTGGTTTAGGAATGTGATTTAATAAGCCAATTAGAGTTGATAAAGAGATGGTTGCATGTTCAAAAGAATTTGAATCAGAATTGAAATGGAATATGAAACCAAAAACACATATTAGACAAACATAGCGAAGAAGAAAGCTCAAATAGAAAAGTTCTAAACACCATTGGTTTAGGAATGTGATTTAATAAGCCAATTAGAGTTGATAAAGAGATGGTTGCATGTTCAAAAGAATTGAATTAAAATTGAAATGGAGTATGAAACCCAAAGCATATATTCGACAATCTTAGTGAAGAAGAAAGCTCAAATAGAAAATTTCTAAACACCATTGGTTTAGGAATGTGATTTAATAAGCCAATTAGAGTTCATAAAGAGATGGTTGCATGTTCAAAAGAATTTGAATCAGAATTGAAATGGAATATGAAACCAAAAACACATATTAGACAAACTTAGTGAAGAAGAAAGCTCAAATAGAAAAGTTCTAAACACCATTGGTTTAGGAATGTGATATAATAAGCCAATTAGAGTTGATAAAGAGATGGTTGCATGTTCAAAAGAATTTGAATTAAAATTGAAATGGAATATGAAACCAAGAACACATATTAGGCAAACTTAGTGAAGAGGAAAGCTCAAATAGAAAAGTTCTAAACACCATTGGTTTAGGAATGTGATTTAATAAGCCAATTAGAGTTCATAAAGAGATGGTTGCATGTTCAAAAGAATTGAATTAAAATTGAAATGGAATATGAAACCCAAAGCACATATTAGGAAAACTTAGTGAAGAAGAAAGCTCAAATAGAAAATTTCTAAACACCATTGGTTTAGGAATGTGATTTAATAAGCCAATTAGAGTTGATAAAGAGATGATTGCATGATTAAAAGAATTTGAATCAGAATTGAAATTGAATATGAAACCAAAAACACATATTAGACAAACATAGCAAAGAAGAAAGCACAAATAGAAAACTTCTAAACACCATTGGTCTAGGAATGTGATTTAATAAGCCAATTAGAGTTCATAAAGAGATGGTTGCATGTTCAAAATAATTGAATTAAAATTGAAATGGAATATGAAACCCAAAGCACATAGTAGACAAACTTTTTGAAGAAGCAAGCTCAAATAGAAAAGTTCTAAACACTATTGGTTTAGGAATGTGATTTAATAAGCCAATTAGAGTTGATAAAGAGATGGTTGCATCTTCACAGGAGTTGAATTAAAATTGAAATAGAATATGAAACTCAAAGCACATATTAGGCAAAATTATTGAAGAAGAAATCTCAAATAGAAACTTTCTAAACACCATTGGTTTAGGAAAGTGATTTAATAAGCCAATTAGAGTTCATAAGGAGATGGTTGCATGTTCAAAAGAATTGAATTAAAATTGAAATGGAATATGAAACCCAAAGCACATATTAGGCAAACTTAGTGAAGAAGAAAGCTCAAATAGAAAAGTTCTTGACACCATTGGTTTAGGAATGTGATTTAATAAGCCAATTAGAATTCATAAAGAGATGGTTGCATGTTCAAAAGAATTGAATTAAAATTGAAATGCAATATGAAACCCAAAATACATATTAGACAAATATTGAGAAGAAGAAAGCTCAAATAGAAAACTTATAAACACCATTGGCCTAGGAATGTGATTTAATTAGCCAATTAGAGTTGATAAAGAGTTGGTTGCATGTTCAAAATAATTTGAATCAGAATTGAAATGGAATATGAAACCAAAAACACATATTAGACAAACTTAGTGAAGAAGAAAGCTCAAATAGAAAAGTTCTAAACACCATTGGCATAGGAATGTGATTTAATAAGCCAATTAGAGTTGATAAAGAGATGGTTGCATGTTCAAAAGAATTTTTGAAATGGAATATGAAACCAAAAACACATATTAGACAAACATAGCGAAGAAGAAAGCTCAAATAGAAAAGTTCTAAACACCATTGGTTTAGGAATGTGATTTAATAAGCCAATTAGAGTTCATAAAGAGATGGTTGCATGTTCAAAAGAATTGAATTAAAATTGAAATGGAATATGAAACAGAAAACACATATTAGACAAATATAGTGAAGAAGAAAGCTCAAATAGAAAAGTTCTAAACACCATTGGTTTGGAATGTGATTTAATATGCCAATTAGAGTTCATAAAGAGATGATTGCATGTTTAAACGAATTTGAATCTGAATTGAAATGGAATAAGAAACCAAAAGCACATATTAGGCAAACTTTTTGAAGAAGCAAGCTCAAATAGCAAAGTTCTAAACAACATTGGTTTAGGAATGCGATTTAATAAGCCAATTAAAATTCATAAAGGGATGGTTGCATGTTCAAAAGAATTTGAATTAGAATTGAAATGGAATATGAAACCAAAAACACATATTAGACAAGCTTAGTGAAGAAGAAAGCTCAAATAGAAAAGTTCTAAACACCATTGGTTTAGGAATGTGATTTAATAAGCCAATTAGAGTTGATAAAGAGATGGTTGCATGTTCAAAAGAATTGAATTAAAATTGAAATGGAATATGAAACCCAAAGCACATATTAGGCAAACTTAGTGAAGAAGCAAGCTCAAATAGAAAATTTCTAAACACCATTGGTTTAGGAATGTGATTTAATAAGCCAATTAGAGTTGATAAAGAGCTGGTTGCATGTTCAAAAGAATTTGAATCAGAATTGAAATGGAATATGAAACCAAAAACACATATTAGACAAACTTAGTGAAGAAGAAAGCTCAAATAGAAAAGTTCTAAACACCATTGGCATAGGAATGTGATTTAATAAGCCAATTAGAGTTGATAAAGAGATGGTTGCATGTTCAAAAGAATTGAATTAAAATTGAAATGGAATATGAAACCAAAAACACATATTAGACAAACTTAGTGAAGAAGAAAGCTCAAATAGAAAAGTTCTAAACACCATTGGTTTAGGAATGTGATTTAATAAGCCAATTAGAGTTGATAAAGAGCTGGTTACATGTTCAAAAGAATTTGAATTAAAATTGAAATGGAATATAAAATCCAAAAACACATTTTAGACAAACTTAGTGAAGAAGAAAGCTCAAATAGAAAAGTTCTATACACCATTGATTTAGGAATGTGATTTAATAAGCCAATTATAGTTGATAAAGAGATAGTTGCATGTTCAAAAGAATTGAATTAAAATTGAAATGGAATATCAAACCAAAAGCACATACCTGGCAAACTTAGTGACGAAGAAAGCACAAATAGAACATTTCTAAACACCATTGCCTTAGGAATGTGAGTTAATCAGCCACTTAGAGTTGATGAAGAGATGGGTGTATGTTCAAAAGAATTTGAATTAGAATTGAAATGGAATATGAAACCAAAAACATAAATTAGAAAACCTTAGTGAAGAACAAAGCTCAAATAGAAAAGTTCTAAACACCATTGGTTTAGGAATGTGATTTAATAAGCCAATTAGAGTTGTTAAAGAGCTGGTTGCATGTTGAAAAGAATTTGAATCAGAATTGAAATGGAATATGAAACCAAAAACACATATTAGAAAAACTTAGAAAAAAAGAAATCTCAAATAGAAACTTTCTAAACACCATTGGTTTAGGAATGTGATTTAATAAGCCAATTAGAGTTCATAAGGAGATGGTTGCATGTTCAAAAGAATTTGAATTAAAATTGAAATGGAATATGAAACCAAAAACACATAATGGACACATTTAGTGAAGAAGAAAGCTCAAATAAAAAAGTTCTAAACACCATTGGTTTAGGAATGTGATTTAATAAGCTAATTAGAGTTGATAAAGAGATGGTTGCATGTTCAAAAGAATTTGAATTAGAATTGAAATGGAATATGAAACCAAAAACACATATTAGACAAGCTTAGTGAAGAAGAAAGCTCAAAAAGAAAAGTTCTAAACACCATTGGTTTAGTAAAGTGATTTAATAAGCCAATCAGAGTCGATAGAGAGCTGGTTGCATGTTCCAAAGAATTTGAATGAAACTTGAAATGGAATATGAAACCAAAAGCACATACTAGGCAAACTTAGTGAAGAAGAAAGCTCAAATAGAAAAGTTCTAAACACCATTGGTTTGGAATGTGATTTAATATGCCAATTAGAGTTGATAAAGAGCTGGTTGCATGTTCAAAAAAATTTGAATCAGAATTGAAATGGAATATGAAACCAAAAACACATATTAGACAAACTTAGTGAAGAAGAAAGCTCAAATAGAAAAGTTCTAAACACCATTGGCATAGGAATGTGATTTAATAAGCCAATTAGAGTTGATAAAGAGCTGGTTGCATGTTCAAAAGAATTTGAATCAGAATTGAAATGGAATATGAAACCAAAAACACATATTAGACAAACATAGCGAAGAAGAAAGCTCAAATAGAAACGTTCTAAACACCATTGGTTTAGGAATGTGATTTAATAAGCCAATTAGAGTTCATAAAGAGATGGTTGCATGTTCAAAAGAATTGAATTAAAATTG
Organism: Senna siamea; assembly: GCA_031216115.1. Classification (NCBI taxonomy): domain Eukaryota; kingdom Viridiplantae; phylum Streptophyta; class Magnoliopsida; order Fabales; family Fabaceae; genus Senna; species Senna siamea. The sequence goes on from JAVHNK010000219.1 coordinate 79,414, forward strand.
AAATGGAATATGAAACCCAAAGCACATATTAGGCAAACTTTTTGAAGAAGCAAGCTCAAATAGAAAAGTTCTAAACACCATTGGTTTAGGAATGTGATTTAATAAGCCAATTAGAGTTGATAAAGAGCTGGTTGCATGTTCAAAAGAATTTGAATTAGAATTGAAATGGAATATGAAACCAAAAACACATATTAGACAAACTTAGTGAAGAAGAAAGCTCAAATAGAAAAGTTCTAAACACCATTGGTTTAGGAATGTGATTTAATAAGCCAATTAGAGTTCATAAGGAGATGGTTGCATGTTCAAAAGAATTGAATTAAAATTGAAATAGAATATGAAACCCAAAGCACATATTAGGCAAACTTAGTGAAGAAGCAAGCTCAAATAGAAAATTTCTAAACACTATTGGTTGATGAATGTGATTTAATAAGCCAATTAGAGTTGATAAAGAGCTGGTTGCATGTTCAAAAGAATTTGAATCAGAATTGAAATGGAATATGAAACCAAAAACACATATTAGACAAACTTAGTGAAGAAGAAAGCTCAAATAGAAAAGTTCTAAACACCATTGGTTTAGGAATGTGATTTAATAAGCCAATTAGAGTTGATAAAGAGATGGTTGCATGTTCAAAAGAATTGAATTAAAATTGAAATGGAATATGAAACTAAAAATATATATTAGACAAACTTAGTGAAGAAGAAAGCTCAAAGAGAAAAGTTCTAAACATCATTGGTTTAGGAATGTGATTTAATAAGCCAATTAGAGTTCATAAAGAGCTGGTTGCATGTTCAAAAGAATTTGAATTAGAATTGAAATGAAATATTAAACCAAAAACACATATTAGACAAACTTAGTGAAGAAGAAAGCTCAAATAGAAAAGTTCTAAATACAATTAGCCTAGGAATGTGATTTAATAAGCCAATTACAGTTGATAAAGAGATTGTTGCATGTTCAAAAGAATTTGAATTAGAATTGAAATGGAATATGAAACCAAAAACACATATTAGACAAACATAGCGAAGAAGAAAGCTCAAATAGAAAAGTTCTAAACACCATTGGTTTAGGAATGTGATTTAATAAGCCAATTAGAGTTCATAAAGAGATGGTTGCATGTTCAAAAGAATTTGAATTAAAATTGACACGGAATATGAAACCAAAAGCACATATTAGGCAAACTTAGTCAAGAAGAAAGCTCAAATAAAAAAGTTCTAAACACCATTGGCCTAGGAATGTAATTTAATAAGCCAATTAGAGTTGATAAAGAGCTGGTTGCATGTTCAAAAGAATTTGAATCAGAATTGAAATGGAATATGAAACCAAAAATACATATTAGACAAACTTAGTGAAGAAGAAAGCTCAAATAGAAAAGTTCTAAACACCATTGGCATATGAATGTTATTTAATAAGCCATTTAGAGTTGATAAAGAGCTGGTTGCATGTTCAAAAGAATTTGAATCAGAATTGAAATGGAATATGAAACCAAAAACACATATTAGACAAACATAGCGAACAAGAAAGCTCAAATAGAAAAGTTCTAAACACCATTGGTTTAGGAATTTGATTTAATAAGCTAATTAGAGTTGATAAAGAGCTGGTTGCATGTTCAAAAGAATTGAGTTAAAATTGAAATAAAATATGAAACCCAAAGCACATATTATGCAGACTTTGAGAAGAAGCAAGATCAAATAGAAAATTTCTAAACACCATTGGTTTAGGAATGCGAATTAATAAGCCAATTAGAGTTGATAAAGACCTGGTTGCATGTTCAAAAGAATTTGAATCAGAATTGAAATGGAATATGAAACCAAAAACACATATTAGACAAACATAGTGAAGAAGAAAGCTCAAATAGAAAAGTTCTAAACACCATTGGCATAGGAATGTGATTTAATAAGCCAATTAGAGTTGATAAAGAGCTGGTTGCATGTTCAAAAGAATTTGAATCAGAATTGAAATGGAATATGAAACCAAAAACACATAATAGACAAACTTAGTGAAGAAGAAAGCTCAAATAGAAAAGTTCTAAACACCATTGGTTTAGGAATGTGATTTAATAAGCCAATTAGAGTTGATAAAGAGCTGGTTGCATGTTTAAAAGAATTTGAATTAGAATTGAAATGGAATATGAAACCAAAAGCAAATGTAGGCAAACTTAGTGAAGAAGAAAGCTCAAATAGAAAAGTTCTAAGCACCATTGGCCTAGGAATGTGATTTAATAAGCCGATTAGAGTTGATAAAGAGATGGTTGCATGTTCAAAAGAATTGAATTAAAATTAAAGTAGAATATGAAACCAAAAGCTCATACTAGGCAAACTTAGTGAAGAAGAAACCTCAAATAGAAAAGTTCTCAACACCATTGGTTTGGAATGTGATTTAATATGCCAATTAGAGTTGATAAAGAGCTGGTTGCATATTCAAAAGAATTTGAATCATAATTGAAATGGAATATGAAACCAAAAACACTTATTAGACAAACATAGCGAAGAAGAAAGCTCAAAAAGAAAAGTTCTAAACACCATTGGTTTAGGAATAAGATTGAATAAGCCAATTAGAGGTGATAAAGATCTGGTTGCATGTTCAAAAGAATTGAATTCAAATTGAAATGGAATATGAAAGCCAAAGCACATATTGGGCAAACTGAGTGAAGAAGAAAGCTCAAATAGAAAAGTTCAAAACACCATTGGTCTAGGAATGTGATTTAATAAGCTAATTAGAGTTGATAAAGAGATGGTTGCATGATCAACAGAATTGAATTAAAATTGAAATGGAATATGAAACCAAAAACACATATTAGACAAACTTAGCGAAGAAGAAAGCTCAAATAGAAAAGTTCTAAACACCATTGGTTTAGGAATGTGATTTAATAAGCTAATTAGAGTTGATAAAGAGATGGTTGCATGTTCAAAAGAATTGAATTAAAATTGAAATGGAATACGAAATCAAAAGCACATATTAGACAAACTTAGTGAAGAAGAAAGCTCAAATAGAAAATTTCTAAACACGTTTGTCCTAGGAATGTGATTTAATAAGCCTATTAGAGTTGATAAAGGGATGGTTGCATGTTCAAAAGAATTTGAAACAGAATTGAAATGGAATATGAAACCAAAAACACATATTAGACAAACTATGTGGAGAAGAAAGCTCAAATAGAAAAGTTCTAAACACCATTGGCATAGGAATGTGATTTAATAAGCCAATTAGAGTTGATAAAGAGATGGTTGCATGTTCAAAAGAATTGAATTAAAATTGAAATGGAATATGAAACCAAAAATGCATATTAGACAAATTTAGTGAAGAAGAAAGCTCAAATAGAAAAGTTCTAAACACCATTGGTTTAGGAATGTGATTTAATAAGCCAATTAGAGTTGATAAAGAGATGGTTGCATGTTCAAAAGAATTTGAATTAGAATTGAAATGGAATATGAAACCAAAAACACATATTAGACAAACTTAGTGAAGAAGAAAGCTCAAATAGAAAAGTTCTAAACACCATTGGCATAGGAATGTGATTTAATAAGCCAATTAGAGTTGATAAAGAGATGGTTGCATGTTCAAAAGAATTGAATAAAATTGAAATGGACTATGAAACCAAAAACACATATTAGACAAACTTAGTGAAGAAGAAAGCTCAAATAGAAAAGTTCTAAACACCATTTGGTTTAGGAATGTGATTTAATAAGCCAATTAGAGTTGATAAAGAGCTGGTTGCATGTTCAAAAGAATTTGAATTAAAATTGAAATGGAATATAAAATCCAAAAACACATTTTAGACAAACTTAGTGAAGAAGAAAGCTCAAATAGAAAAGTTCTATACACCATTGGCATAGGAATGTGATTTAATAAGCCAATTAGAGTTGATAAAGAGCTGGTTGCATGTTCAAAAGAATTTGAATCAGAATTGATATGGAATAAGAAACCAAAAACACATATTAGACAAACATAGCGAGGAAGAAAGCTCAAATAGAAACGTTCTAAACACCATTTGGTTTAGGAATGTGATTTAATAAGCCAATTAGAGTTGATAAAGAGCTGGTTGCATGTTCAAAAGAATTTGAATTAGAATTGAAATGGAATATGAAACCAAAAACACATATTAGACAAACCTAGTGAAGAAGAAAGCTGAAATAGAAAAGTTCTAAACACCATTGGTCTAGGAATGTGAATTAATAAGCCAATTCGAGTTGATAAAGAGCTAGTTGCATGTTGAAAAGAATTTGAATTAAATTGAAATGGAATATGAAACCAAAACACATATTAGACAAACTTAGTGAAAAAGAAAGCTCAAATAGAAAAGTTTTATACACCTTTGGTTTAGGAATGTGATTTAATAAGCCAATTAGAGTTGATAAAAAGATGGTTGCATGTTCAAAAGAATTTGAATTAAAATTGAAATGGAATATGAAACCAAAAACACATATTAGACAAATTTAGTGACGAAAAAAGCTAAAGTGGAAAAGTTCTATACACCATTGGCCTAGGAATGTGATTTAATAAGCCAATTATAGTTGATAAAGAGATGGTTGCATGTTCAAAAGAATTTGAATTAGAATTGAAATGGAATATGAAACTAAAAACACATTATAGATAAACTTAGTTAAAAGCAAGCTCAAATAGAAAAGTTCTAAACACCATTGGCCTAGGAATGTGATTTAATAAGCCAATTAGATTTCATAAAGAGATCGTTGCATGTTCAAAACAATTTGAATTAAAATTGAAATGGAATATGAAACCAAAAACACATATTAGACAAATTTAGTGAAGAAGAAAGCTCAAATAGAAAAGTTCTAAACACCATTGGTTTAGGAATGTGATTTAGTAAGCCAATTAGGGTGGATAAAGAGATGGTTGCATGTCAAAATAATTTGAATCAAAATTGAAATGCAATATAAAACCAAAAACCAATATTAGACAAACTTAGTGAAGAAGAAAGCTCAAATAGAAAAGTTCTAAACACCATTGGTTTAGGAATGTGATTTAATAAGCCAATTAGAGTTGATAAAGAGCTGGTTGCATGTTCAAAAGAATTGAATTAAAATTGAAATGAAATATTAAATCAAAAATACATATTAGACAAAATTAGTGAAGAAGAAAGCTCAAATAAAAAATTTCTAAACACCATTGGTCCAGGAATATGATTTAATAAGCCAATTAGAGTTGATATAGAGATGTTCCATGTTTAAAAGAATTTGAGTCAGAATTAAAATGAACTGGACTATGAAACCAAAAACACATATTAGACAAACTTTGTGAAGAAGAAAGCTCAGATAGAAAAGTTTGAAACACCATTGGTTTAGGAATGTGATTTAATAAGCCAATTAGAGTTCATAAAGAGATGGTTGCATGTTCAAAAGAATTTGAATCAGAATTGAAAAGGAATATGAAACCAAAAATACATATTAGACAAACCTAGTGAAAAAAAACCTCAAATAGAAAAGTTCTAAACACCATTGGTCTAGGAATGTGATTTAATAAGTCAATTTGAGTTGATTAAGAGATGGTTGCATGTTCAAAAGAATTGAATTAAAATTGAAATGGAATATGAAACCAAAAACACATATTAGACAAACTTAGTGAAGAAGAAAGCTCAAATAGAAAAGTTCTAAACACCATTGGCATAGGAATGTGATTTAATAAGCCAGTTAGAGTTGATAAAGAGATGGTTGCATGTTCAAAAGAATTTGAATTAGAATTGAAATGGAATATGAAACCAAAAACACATATTAGACAAACTTAGTGAAGAAGAAAGCTCAAATAGAAAAGTTCTAAACACCATTGGCATAGGAATGTGATTTAATAAGTCAATTAGAGTTCATAAAGAGATGGTTGCATGTTCAAAAGAATTGAATAAAATTGAAATAGAATATGAAACCCAAAACACATATTAGGCAAACTTAGTGAAGAAGAAAGCTCAAATAGAAAAGTTCTAAACACCATTGGCATAGGAATGTGATTTAATAAGCCAATTAGAGTTGATAAAGAGCTAGTTGCATGTTCAAAAGAATTTGAATCAGAATTGAAATGGAATATAAAAACCAAAAACACATATTAGACAAACTTAGTGAAGAAGAAAGCTCAAATAGAAAAGTTCTAAACCCCGTTGGTTTAGGAATGTGATTTAATAAGCCAATTAGAGTTGATAAAGAGATGGTTGCATTTTCAAAAGAATTGAATTCAACTTGAAATGGAATTTGAAACCAGAAGCTCATACTAGGCAAACTTAGTGAAGAAGAAAGCTCAAATAGAAAAGTTCTAAACACCATTGGTTTAGGAATGTGATTTAATAAGCCAATTAGAGTTCATAAAGAGCTGGTTGCATGTTCAAAAGAATTTGAATTAGAATTGAAATGGAATATAAAAACCAAAAAGACATATTAGACAAACTTAGTGAAGAAGAAAGCTCAAATAGAAAAGTTCTAAACACCATTGGCATAGGAATGTGATTTAATAAGCCAGTTAGAGTTGATAAAGAGATGGTTGCATGTTCAAAAGAATTGAATTAAAATTGAAATGGAATATGAAATCCAAAGCACATAGTAGGCAAACTTAGTGAAGAAGCAAGCTGAAATAGAAAATTTCTAAACACGTTTGCTCTAGCAATATGATTTAATAAGCCAGTTAGATTGATAAAGAGCTGGTTGCATGTTCAAAAGAATTTGAATTAGAATTGAAATGGAATATAAAAACCAAAAAGACATATTAGACAAACTTAGTGAAGAAGAAAGCTCAAATAGAAAAGTTCTAAACACCATTGGCATAGGAATGTGATTTAATAAGCCAGTTAGAGTTGATAAAGAGATGGTTGCATGTTCAAAAGAATTGAATTAAAATTGAAATGGAATATGAAATCCAAAGCACATAGTAGGCAAACTTAGTGAAGAAGAAAGCTCAAATAGAAAAGTTCTAAACACCATTGGCATAGGAATGTGATTTAATAAGCCAATTAGAGTTGATAAAGAGCTGGTTGCATGTTCAAAAGAATTTGAATTAGAATTGAAATGGAATATAAAAACCAAAAAGACATATTAGACAAACTTAGTGAAGAAGAAAGCTCAAATAGAAAAGTTCTAAACACCATTGGTTTAAGAATGTGATTTAATAAGCCAATTAGAGTTCCAAAAGAGATGGTTGCATGTTCAAAAGAATTGAATTAAAATTGAAATAGAATATGAAACCAAAAATACCTATTAGACAAACCTAGTGAAGAAGAAAGCTCAAATAGAAAAGTTCTAAACACCATTGGTTTAGGAATGTGATTTAATAAGCCAATTAGAGTTGATAAAGAGATGGTTGCATGTTCAAAAGAATTTGAATTAGAATTGAAATGGAATATGAAACCAAAAACACATATTAGACAAACTTAGTGAAGAAGAAAGCTCAAATAGAAAAGTTCTAAACACCATTGGCATAGGAATGTGATTTAATAAGCCAATTAGAGTTCATAAAGAGATGGTTGCATGTTCAAAAGAATTGAATAAAATTGAAATAGAATATGAAACCCAAAACACATATTAGGCAAACTTAGTGAAGAAGCAAGCTCAAATAGAAAATTTCTAAACACCATTGGTTTAGGAATGTGATTTAATAAGCCAATTAGAGTTGATAAAGAGCTGGTTGCATGTTTAAAAGAATTTGAATATGAATTGAAATGGAATATGAAACCAAAAATACATATTAGACAAACTTAGTGAAGAAGAAAGCTCAAATAGAAAAGTTCTAAACACCATTGGCATAGGAATGTGATTTAATAAGCCAGTTAGAGTTGATAAAGAGATGGTTGCATGTTCAAAAGAATTGAATTAAAATTGAAATGGAATATGAAACCCAAAGCACATATTAGGCAAACTTTTTGAAGAAGAAAGCTCAAATAGAAATGTTCTAAACACCATTGGTTTTGGAATGTGATTTAATAAGCCAATTAGAGTTCATAAAGAGATGGTTGCATGTTCAAAAGAATTTGAATTAGAATTGAAATGGAATATAAAAACCAAAAAGACATATTAGACAAACTTAGTGAAGAAGAAAGCTCAAATAGAAAAGTTCTAAACACCATTGGCATAGGAATGTGATTTAATAAGCCAATTAGAGTTCATAAAGAGATGGTTGCATGTTCAAAAGAATTGAATAAAATTGAAATGCATTACGAAATCAAAAGCACATATTAGACAAACTTAGTGAAGAAGAAAGCTCAAATAGAAAAGTTCTAAAAACCATTGGCCTACGAATGTGTTTTAATAAGCCAATTAGAGTTGATAAAGAGATGGTTGCATGTTTAAAAGAATTTGAATTAAAATTGAAATGGAATATGAAACCAAAAACAAATATTAGGCAAACTTAGTGAAGAAGAAAGCTCAAATAGAAAAGTTCTTGACACCATTGGTTTAGGAATGTGATTTAATAAGCCAATTAGAGTTGATAAAAAGATGGTTGCATGTTCAAAAGAATTTGAATTAAATTGAAATGGAATATGAAACCAAAAACACATATTAGACAAACTTAGTGAAGATGAAAGCTCAAATAGAAAAGTTCTAAACACCATTCCCATAGGAATCTGATTTAATAATCCAATTAGAGTTCATAAGGAGATGGTTGGATGTTCAAAAGAATTGAATTCAAATTGAAATGGAATATGAAACCCAAAGCACATATTAGACAAACTTTGTGAAGAAGCAAGCTCAAATAGAAAAGTTCTAAACACCATTGGCATAGGAATGTGATTTAATAAGCCAATTAGAGTTGATAAAGAGATGGTTGCATGTTCAAAAGAATTGAATTAAAATTGAAATGGAATAAGAAACCAAAAACACATATTAGACAAACATAGCGAAAAAGAAATCTCAAATAGAAACTTTCTAAACACCATTGGTTTAGGAATGTGATTTAATAAGCCAATTAGAGTTGATAAAGAGCTGGTTGCATGTTCAAAAGAATTTGAATCAGAATTGAAATGGAATATGAAACCAAAAACACATATTAGGCAAACTTAGTGAAGAAGAAAGCTCAAATAGAAAAGTTCTAAACACCATTGGCATAGGAATGTGATTTAATAAGCCAATTAGAGTTGATAAAGAGATGGTTGCATGTTCAAAAGAATTGAATTAAAATTGAAATGGAATATGAAACCAAAAACACATATTAGACAAACTTAGTGAAGAAGAAAGCTCAAATAGAAAAGTTCTAAACACCATTGGCATAGGAATGTGATTTAATAAGCCAGTTAGAGTTGATAAAGAGATGGTTGCATGTTCAAAAGAATTGAATAAAATTGAAATAGAATATGAAACCCAAAACACATATTAGGCAAACTTAGTGAAGAAGCAAGCTCAAATAGAAAATTTCTAAACACCATTGGCATAGGAATATGATTTAATAAGCCAGTTAGATTGATAAAGAGCTGGTTGCATGTTCAAAAGAATTTGAATTAGAATTGAAATGGAATATAAAAACCAAAAAGACATATTAGACAAACTTAGTGAAGAAGAAAGCTCAAATAGAAAAGTTCTAAACACCATTGGCATAGGAATGTGATTTAATAAGTCAGTTAGAGTTCATAAAGAGATGGTTGCATGTTCAAAAGAATTGAATAAAATTGAAATAGAATATGAAACCCAAAACACATATTAGGCAAACTTAGTGAAGAAGCAAGCTGAAATAGAAAATTTCTAAACACGTTTGCTCTAGCAATATGATTTAATAAGCCAGTTAGATTGATAAAGAGCTGGTTGCATGTTCAAAAGAATTTGAATCAGAATTGAAATGGAATATGAAACCAAAAACACATATTAGACAAACTTAGTGAAGAAGAAAGCTCAAATAGAAAAGTTCTAAACACCATTGGCATAGGAATGTGATTTAATAAGCCAGTTAGAGTTGATAAAGAGATGGTTGCATGTTCAAAAGAATTTGAATTAGAATTGAAATGGAATATGAAACCAAAAACACATATTAGACAAACATAGCGAAAAACAAAGCTCAAATAGAAAAGTTCTAAACACCATTGGTTTAGGAATGTGATTTAATAAGCCAATTAGAGTTGATAAAGAGCTGGTTGCATGTTCAAAAGAATTTGAATCAGAATTGAAATGGACTATGAAACCAAAAACACATATTAGACAAACTTAGTGAAGAAGAAAGCTCAAATAGAAAAGTTCTAAACACCATTGGCATAGGAATGTGATTTAATAAGCCAGTTAGAGTTGATAAAGAGATGGTTGCATGTTCAAAAGAATTGAATTAAAATTGAAATGGAAAATGAAACCAAAAATAGATATTAGACAAATCTAGTGAAGAAGAAAGCTCAAATAGAAAAGTTCTAAACACCATTGGTTTAGGAATGTGATTTAATAAGCCAGTTAGAGTTGATAAAGAGATGGTTGCATGTTCAAAAGAATTGAATTAAAATTGAAATGGAATATGAAATCCAAAGCACATAGTAGGCAAACTTAGTGAAGAAGCAAGCTGAAATAGAAAATTTCTAAACACGTTTGCTCTAGCAATATGATTTAATAAGCCAGTTAGATTGATAAAGAGCTGGTTGCATGTTCAAAAGAATTTGAATTAGAATTGAAATGGAATATAAAAACCAAAAAGACATATTAGACAAACTTAGTGAAGAAGAAAGCTCAAATAGAAAAGTTCTAAACACCATTGGCATAGGAATGTGATTTAATAAGCCAGTTAGAGTTGATAAAGAGATGGTTGCATGTTCAAAAGAATTGAATTAAAATTGAAATAGAATATGAAACCCAAAACACATATTAGGCAAACTTAGTGAAGAAGCAAGCTCAAATAGAAAATTTCTAAACACGTTTGCCCTAGGAATGTGATTTAATAAGCCAATTAGAGTTGATAAAGAGCTGGTTGCATGTTCAAAAGAATTTGAATCAGAATTGAAATGGAATCTGAAACCAAAAACACATATTAGACAAACATAGCGAACAAGAAAGCTCAAATAGAAAAGTTCTAAACACCATTGGCATAGGAATGTGATTTAATAAGCCAATTAGAGTTGATAAAGAGATGGTTGCATGTTCAAAAGAATTTGAATCAGAATTGAAATGGAATATGAAACCAAAAATACATATTAGACAAACTTAGTGAAGAAGAAAGCTCAAATAGAAAAGTTCTAAACACCATTGGCATAGGAATGTGATTTAATAAGCCAATTAGAGTTGATAAAGAGCTGGTTGCATGTTCAAAAGAATTTGAATCAGAATTGAAATGGAATATGAAACCAAAAACACATATTAGACAAACATAGCGAAGAAGAAAGCTCAAATAGAAAAGTTCTAAACACCATTGGTTTAGGAATGTGATTTAATAAGCCAATTAGAGTTCATAAAGAGATGGTTGCATGTTCAAAAGAATTTGAATCAGAATTGAAATGGAATATGAACCCAAAAATACATATTAGACAAACATAACGAAGAAGAAAGCTCAAATAGAAAAGTTCTAATCACCATTGGTCTAGGAATGTGATTTAATAAGCCAATTAGAGTTAATAAAGAGATGGTTGCATGTTCAAAAGAATTTGAATTAGAATTGAAATGGAATATGAAACCAAAAATACATATTAGACAAACTTAGTGAAGAAGAAAGCTCAAATAGAAAAGTTCTAAACACCATTGGCATAGGAATGTGATTTAATAAGCCAATTAGAGTTGATAAAGAGCTGGTTGCATGTTCAAAAGAATTTGAATCAAAATTGAAATGGACTATGAAACCAAAAACACATATTAGACAAACTTAGTGAAGAAGAAAGCTCAAATAGAAAATTTCTAAACACCATTGGCATAGGAATGTGATTTAATAAGCCAATTAGAGTTCATAAAGAGATGGTTGCATGTTCAAAAGAATTTGAATTAAAATTGAAATGGAATATGAAACCAAAAACACATATTAGACAAACTTAGTGAAGAAGAAAGCTCAAATAGAAAATTTCTAAACACCATTGGCATAGGAATGTGATTTAATAAGCCAATTAGAGTTGATAAAGAGCTGGTTGCATGTTCAAAAGAATTTGAATCAGAGTTCAAATGGAATATGAAACCAAAAATACATATTAGACAAGCCTAGTGAAGAAGCAAGCTCAAAGTAGAAAATTTCTAAACACCATTGGCATAGGAATGTGATTTAATAAGCCAATTAGAGTTGATAAAGAGATGGTTGCATGTTCAAAAGAATTTGAATCAGAATTGAAATGGAATATGAAACCAAAAATACATATTAGACAACCATAACGAAGAAGAAAGCTCAAATAGAAAAGTTCTAAACACCATTGGCATAGGAATGTGATTTAATAAGCCAATTAGAGTTGATAAAGAGCTGGTTGCATGTTCAAAAGAATTGAATTAAAATTGAAATGGAATATGAAACCAAAAACACATATTAGACAAACATAGCGAACAAGAAAGCTCAAATAGAAAAGTTCTAAACACCATTGGTTTAGGAATGTGATTTAATAAGCCAATTAGAGTTCATAAAGAGATGGTTGCATGTTCAAAAGAATTGAATTAAAATTGAGATGGAATATGAAACCCAAAACACATATTAGACAAACATAGCGAAGAAGAAAGCTCAAATAGAAAAGTTCTAAACACCATTGGTTTAGGAATGTGATTTAATAAGCCAATTAGAGTTGATAAAGAGCTGGTTGCATGTTCAAAAGAATTTGAATAAGAATTGAAATGGAATATGAAACCAAAAACACATATTAGACAAACATAGTGAAGAAGAAAGCTTAAATACATATGTTCTATACACCATTGGTTTAGGTATGTGATTTAATAAGCTAATTAGAGTTGATAAAGAGATGGTTGCATGTTCAAAAGAATTTGAATTAAATTGAAATGGACTATGAAACCAAAAACACATATTAGACAAACTTAGTGAAGAAGAAAGCTCCAATAGAAAAGTTATAAACACCATTGGCATAGGAATGTAATTTAATAAGCCAATTAGAGTTGATAAGAAGATAGGTTCATGTTCAAGACAATTTGAATTAAAATTGAAATGGAATATGAAGGCAAAAACACATAATAGACAAATTTAGTGTAGAAGAAAGCTCAAATAGAAAAGTTCTAAACACCATTGGTTTAGGAATGTGATTTAATAAGCGATTAGAGTTCATAAAGAGATGGTTGCATGTTCAAAAGAATTTGAATCAGAATTGAAATGGAATATGAAAGCCAAAGCACATATTAGACAAACTTAGCGAAGAAGAAAGCTCAAATAGAAAAGTTCTAAACACCATTGGTTTAGGAATGTGATTTAATAAGCCAATTAGAGTTGATAAAGAGATGGTTGCATGTTTAAAAGAATTGAATTAAAATTGAAATAGAATATGAAACCCAAAACACATATTAGACAAAGTTGGTGAAGAAGAAAGCTCAAATAGAAATGTTATAAACACCATTGGCATAGGAATGTGATTTAATAAGCCAATTAGAGTTGATAAAGAGCTGGTTGCATGTTCAAAAGAATTTGAATTAGAATTGAAATGGAATATGAAACCAAAAACACATATTAGACAAATTTAGTGAAGAAGAAAGCTCAAATAGAAAAGTTCTAAACACCATTGGCATAGGAATGTGATTTAATAAGCCAATTAGAGTTGATAAAGAGCTGGTTGCATGTTCAAAAGAATTTGAATTAAAATTGAAATGGAATATGAAACCAAAAACACATGTTAGATAAACTTAGTGAAGAAGAAAGCTCAAATAGAAAAGTTCTAAACACCATTGGTTTAGGAATGTGATTTAATAAGCCAATTAGAGTTTATAAAGAGATAATTGCAAGTTTAAAAGAATTTGAATCAGAATTGAAATGGAATATGAAACCCAAAGCACATATTAGGCAAACTTAGTGAAGAAGAAATCTCAAATAGAAAAGTTCTAAACACCATTGGTTTAGGAATGTGATTTAATAAGCCAATTAGAGTTCATAAGGAGTTGGTTGCATGTTCAAAAGAATTGAATTAAAATTGAAATGGAATATGAAACCAAAAACACATCTTAGACAAACTTAGTGAAGAAGAAAGCTCAAATAGAAAAGTTCTAAACACCATTGGCATAGGAATGTGATTTAATAAGCCAATTAGAGTTGATAAAAAGATGGTTGCATGTTCAACAGAATTTGAGTCAAAATTGAAATGGAATATGAAACCAAAAATACATATTAGACAAACATAGCATAGAAGAAAGCTCAAATAGAAAAGTTCTAAACACCATTGGTTTAGGAATGTGATTTAAAAAGCCAATTAGAGTTGATAAAGAGATGGTTGCATGTTTAAAAGAATTTGAATCTGAATTGAAATGGAATATGAAACCAAAAAATACATATTAGACAAACATAGAGAAGAAGAAAGCTCAAATAGAAAAGTTCTAAACGCCGTTGGTTTAGGAATGTGATTTAATAAGCCAATTAGAGTTGATAAAGAGATGGTTGCATGTTCAAAAGAATTTGAATCAGAATTGAAATGGAATATGCAACCTAAACACATATTAGACAAACATAGGGAAGAAGAAACCTCAAAAAGAAAAGTTCTAAACACCATTGGTTTAGGAATGTGATTTAATAAGCCAATTAGAGTTCATAAAGAGATGGTTGCATGTTCAAAAGAATTGAATTAAAATTGAAATGGAATATGAAACCCAAAGCACATATTAGGCAAACTTAGTGAAGAAGAAAGCTCAAATAGAAAAGTTCTAAACACCATTGGCATAGGAATGTGATTTAATAAGCCAATTAGAGTTGATAAAGAGATGGTTGCATGTTCAAAAGAATTTGAATCAGAATTGAAATGGAATATGAAACCAAAAACACATTTTAGACAAAGATAGCGAAGAAGAAAGCTCAAATAGAAAAGTTCTAAACACCATTGGTTTAGGAATGTGATTTAATAAGCCAATTAGAGTTCATAAAGAGCTGGTTGCATGTTCAAAAGAATTTGAATTAAATTGAAATGGAATATGAAACTGAAAACATATATTAGACAAACTTAGCGAAAAAGAAAGCTCAAATAGAAAATTTCTAAACACCATTAGTTTAGGAAAGTGATTTAATAAGCCAATTAGAGTTCATAAAGAGCTGGTTGCATGTTCAAAAGAATTTGAATTAGAATTGAAATGAAATATTAAACCAAAAGCATATGAGACAAACTTAGTGAAGAAGCAAGCTCAAATAGAAAAGTTCTAAACACCATTGGTTTAGGAATGTGATTTAATAAGCCAATTAGAGTTCATAAAGAGATGGTTGCATGTTCAAAAGAATTTGAATTAAAATTGACACGGAATATGAAACCAAAAGCACATATTAGGCAAACTTAGTGAAGAAGAAAGCTCAAATAGAAAAGTTCTAAACACCATTGGTTTAGGAATGTGATTTAATAAGCCAATTAGAGTTCATAAAGAGATGGTTGCATGTTCAAAAGAATTTGAATATAAATTGAATTGGAATATGAAACCAAAAATACATATTAGACAAACCTAGTGAAGAAGAAAGCTCAAATAGAAAAGTTCTAAACACCATTGGTTTAGGAATGTGATTTAATAAGCCAATTAGAGTTGATAAAGAGATGGTTGCATGTTCAAAAGAATTGAATTAAAATTGAAATGGAATATGAAACCAAAAATACATATTAGACAAACTTAGTGAAGAAGAAAGCTCAAATAGAAAAGTTCTAAACACCATTGGCATAGGAATGTGATTTAATAAGCCAATTAGAGTTGATAAAGAGCTGGTTGCATGTTCAAAAGAATTTGAATCAAAATTGAAATGGAATATGAAACCAAAAACACATATTAGACAAACATAGCGAAGAAGAAAGCTCAAATAGAAAAGTTCTAAACACCATTGGTTTAGGAATGTGATTTAATAAGCCAATTAGAGTTCATAAAGAGATGGTTGCATGTTCAAAAGAATTGAATTAAAATTGAAATGGAATATGAAACCCAAAGCACATATTAGGCAAACTTAGTGAAGAAGCAAGCTCAAATAGAAAATTTCTAAACACCATTGGCATAGGAATGTGATTTAATAAGCCAATTAGAGTTGATAAAGAGATGGTTGCATGTTCAAAAGAATTTGAATCAGAATTGAAATGGAATATGAAACCCAAAGCACATATTAGGCAAACATAGCGAAGAAGAAAGCTCAAATAGAAAAGTTCTAAACACCATTGGTTTAGGAATGTGATTTAATAAGCCAATTAGAGTTCATAAAGATCTGGTTGCATGTTCAACAGAATTTGAATCAGAATTGAAATGGACTATGAAACCAAAAACACATATTTGACAAACTTAGTGAAGAAGAAAGCTCAAATAGAAAATTTCTAAACACCATTGGAATAGGAATGTGATTTAATAAGCCAATTAGAGTTGATAAAGAGCTGGTTGCATGTTCAAAAGAATTTGAATCAAAATTGAAATGGAATATGAAACCAAAAACACATATTAGACAAACATAGCGAAGAAGAAAGCTCAAATAGAAAAGTTCTAAACACCATTGGCACAAGAATGTGATTTAATAAGCCAATTAGAGTTCATAAAGAGATGGCTGCTTGTTCAAAAGAATTTGAATTATAATTAAAATGGAATATGAAACCAAAAACACATATTCGGCAAACTTAGTGAAGAAGCAAGCTCAAATAGAAAAGTTCTAAACACCATTGGCCTAGAAATGTGATTTAATAAGCCAATTATAGTGGATAAAGAGATGATTGCATGTTCAAAAGAATTTGAATAAGAATTAAAATGGAATATGTAACCAAAAACACATATTAGACAACTTAGTGAAGAAGAAAGCTCAAATAGAAAATTTTTAAACACCATTGGCTGAAGAATGTGATTTAATAAGCCGATTAGAATTGATAAAGAGATCGTTGCATCTTCAAAAGAATTTGTTTCAAAATTGAAATGGAATATAAAACAAAAACCACATATTAGGCAAACTTAGTGAAGATGAAAGCTCAAATAGAAAATTTCTAAACACCATTGGGCAACGATTGTGATTGAATAAGCCAATTAGAGTTCATAAAGAGATAGTTGCTTGTTTGAGAGATTTTGAATCAGATTTGAAATGGAATATAAAACCCAAAACGCATATTAGATAAACATAGTAGAAAGAGAGAATGCTCGAAATAGAAACGATTCTACGCTTTCATTGGCATAGGAATGTGATTTAATAAGCCAATTAGAGTTGCTAAAGAGATGGTTGCATGTTCAAAATATTTGAATCAAAATTGAAATAAAATATGAAACCAAAAACACATATTTATTAAACTTAGCGAAGAAATAAGCTCAAATAGAAAATTTCCTAAACACCATTTACTTACTAAAGATATGATTTAATCATAGCCAAATAGACTTGATTAGTATTTGGTTGCATGTTCAAAAGAATTTGAATCATAGTTGAAATGGAATATGAAACCAAAAACACATATTAGACAAAATTAAGCGAAAGAAAAGAAAGCTTTCAAATAGAAAAGTTCTAAGCACACCATTGGCATAGGAATGTGATTTATTAAGTAATTAAAACTCATAAAAGAGATGTGTTTATATGTTAAAAAAGAATTTGAATCAAAATTGAAATGGAATATGAAACGAGAAACACAAATTAAACAAACTTAGTGAAGAAGAAAGCTCAAAATAGAAAAGTTAAAACACTATTGGTTTAGGAATGTGATTTAATATACCAATTAGAGTTCATAAAGAGATGGTTGCATGTTCAAAAGAATTTGAATCAAATTGAAATGGAATATGAAACTAAAAATACATATTAGACAAACATAACGAAGAACAAAGCTCAAATAGAAAAGTTCTAAACACCATTGACATAGGAATGTGATTTAATAAGCCAATTAGAGTTGATAAAGAGCTGGTTGCATGTTTAAAAGAATTTAGAGTCGAGTGAAATCAGAATGCTCAAACCAAAAACACATAATTAAACCAGCATACAGCAGAAGAAGAAAGCTTAAATAGAAAAGCTCTTGACACCATTGGTTTAGGAATATGATTTAATAAGCTAATTAGAGTTCATAAAGAGATGGTTGCATGTTCAAAAGAATTGAATTAAAATTGAAATAGAATATGAAACCCAAAGCACATATTAGGCAAACATAACGAAGAAGAATGCTCAAATAGAACAGTTATAAACACCATTGGCATAGGAATGTGATTTAATAAGCCAATTAGAGTTGATAAAAGAGATGGTTGCATGTTCAAAAGAATTTGAATCAGAATTGAAATGGAATATGAAACCAAAAATACATATTAGACAAACATAACGAAGAAGAAAGCTGAGCTTATGAAAAGTTCTAAACACCCATTTGACATAGGGTGTGTTGATTTAATAAGCCAATTAGAGTTGATAAAGAGCTGGTTGCATGTTCAAAAGAATTTGAATCAGAATTGAAATGGAATATCAAACCCAAAACACATATTAGACAAACTTAACGAAGAAGAAAGCTCAAATAGAAAAGTTCTAAACACCATTGGTTTAGGAATGTGATTTAATAAGCCAATTAGAGTTCATAAAGTGATGGTTGCATGTTCAAAAGAATTGAATTAAAATTGAAATAGAATATGAAACCAAAAACACATATTAGACAAACATAGTGAACAAGAAAGCTCAAATAGAAAAGTTCTAAACACCATTGGTTTAGGAATGTGATTTAATAAGCCAATTAGAGTTGATAAAGAGCTGGTTGCATGTTCAAAAGAATTTGAATCAGAATTGAAATGGAATATGAAACCAAAAACACATATTAGACAAACTTAGTGAAGAACCAAGCTCAAATAGAAAAGTTCTAAACACCATTGGCATAGGAATGTGATTTAATAAGCCAATTAGAGTTGATAAAGAGCTGGTTGCATGTTCAAAAGAATTTGAATCAAAATTGAAATGGAATATGAAAGAAAAAACACATATTAGACAAACATAGCGAACAAGAAAGCTCAAATAGAAAAGTTCTAAACACCATTGGTTTAGGAATGTGATTTATTATGTCAATTAGAGTTGATAAATAGCTGGTTGCATGTTCAAAAGAATTTGAATCAGAATTGAAATGGAATATGAAACCAAAAACACATATTTGACAAACTTAGTGAAGAAGAAAGCTCAAATAGATTCGTTCTATAGACCATTGGTTTAGGAATGTGATTTAATAAGCCAATTACAGTTCATAAACAGATGGTTGCATGTTCAAAAGAATTGAATTAAAATTGAAATAGAATATGAAACCAAAAACACATATTAGGCAAAATGAGTGAAGAAGCAAGCTCAAATAGAAAAGTTATACACACCATTGGTTTAGGAATCTGATTTATAAGCCAATTAGAGTTCATAAACAGATGGTTGCATGCTGAAAAGAATTTGAATTAGAATTGAAATGGAATATGAAACCAAAAACACATATTAGACAAACTTAGTGAAGACGAAAGCTCAAAGAGAAAAGTTCTAAACACCAATGGCATAGTAATGTGATTTAATAAGCCAATTAGAGTTGATAAAGAGATGATTGCATGTTTAAAAGAATTTGAATCAGAATTGAAATGGAATATGAAACCAAAAATACATATTAGACAAACTTAGTGAAGAAGAAAGCTCAAATAGAAAAGTTCTAAACACCATTGGTTTGGGAATGTGATTTAATAAGCCAATTAGAGTTGATAAAGAGATGGTTGTATGTTGAAAAGAATTGAATCAAAATTGAAATGGAATATGAAACCAAAAATACATATTAGACAAACATAGCGAAGATGAAAGCTCAAATAGAAAAGTTCTAAACACCATTGGTTTAGGAATGTGATTTAATAAGCCAATTAGAGTTGATAAAGAGCTGGTTGCATGTTCAAAAGAATTTGAATCAAAATTGAAATGGAATATAAAAACCAAAAACACATATTAGACAAACTTAGTGAAGAAGAAAGCTCAAAAAGAAAAGTTCTAAACACCATTGGTTTAGGAATGTGATTTAATAAGCCAATTAGTGTTGATAAAGAGCTGGTTGCATGTTCAAAAGCATTTGAATAAGAATTGAAATGGACTATGAAACCAAAACACATATTAGACAAACTTAGCGAACAAGAAAGCTCAAATAGAAAAGTTCTAAACACCATTGGTTTAGGAATGTGATTTAATAAGCTAATTAGAGTTGATAAAGAGATGGTTGCATGTTCAAAAGAATTCAATTAAAATTGAAATGGAATATGAAACCCAAAGCACATATTAGGCAAACTTAGTGAGGAATCAAGCTCAAATACAAAATTTCTAAACACCATTGGTTTAGTAATGTGATTTAATAAGCTAATTAGAGTTAATAAAGAGATGGTTGCATGTTCAAAAGCATTTGAATAAGAATTGAAATGGACTATGAAACAAAAAACACATATTCGACAAACTTGGTGAAGAAGAAAGCTCAAATAGCAAAATTCTAAACACCATTGGCATAGGAATGTGATTTAATAAGCCATTTAGAGTTGAGAAAGAGATCATTGCATGTTTAAAAGAATTTGAATCAAAATTGAAATGGAATATGAAACCAAAAACACATATTAGACAAACATAGTGAAGAAGAAAGCTCAAATAGAAATGTTCCAAACACCATTGGTTTAGGAATGAGGTTTAATAAGCCAATTAGAGTTGATAAAGAGATGGTTGCATGTTCAAAAGAATTTGAATCAGAATTGAAATGGACTATGAAACCAAAGCACATATTAGGCAAACTTGGTGAAGAAGCAAGCTCAAATAGAAAAGTTCTAAACACCATTGGCGTAGGAATGTTATTTAATCAGGCAATTAGAGTTGATAAAGAGATGATTGCATGTTTAAAAGAATTTGAACCAAAATTGAAAAAAAATATGAAACCAAAAACACATATTTGACAAAATTAGTGAAGAAGCAAGCTCTAAAAGAAAATTTCTAAACACCATTGGTTTAGGAATGTGATTTAATAAGCCAATTAGAGTGGATAAAGAGATGGTTGCATGTTCAAAAGAATTTGAATCAAAATTGAAAAAAAATATGAAACCAAAAACACATATTAGACAAACTTAGTGAAGAAGAAAGCTCAAATAGAAAAGTTCTAAACACCATTGGTTTAGGAATCTGATTTAATAAGCCAATTAGAGTTCATAAGGAGATGGTTGCATGTTCAAAAGAATTTGAATCAGAATTGAAATGAAATATGAAACCAAAAACACATATTAGACAAACTTAGTGAAGAAGAAAGCTCAAAGAGAAAAGTTCTAAACACCATTGGTTTAGGAATGTGATTAAATAAGCCAATTAGAGTTGATAAAGAGATGGTTGCATGTTCAAAAGAATTTGAATCAAAATTGAAATGGAATATGAAACCAAAACCACATATTAGAAAAACTTAGTGAAGAAGAAAGCTCAAATAAAAAAGTCCTAAACACCATTGGTTTAGGAATGTGATTTAATAAGCCAATTAGAGTTGATAAAAAGATGGTTGTATGTTCAAAAGAATTTGAATCAAAATTGAAATGGAATATGAAACCAAAACACATATTAGAACAACTTAGTGAAGAAGAAAGCTCAAATAGAAAAGTTCTAAACACCATTGGCATAGGAATGTGATTTAATAAGCCAATTAGAGTTCATAAAGATATTTTTGCATGTTCAAAAGAATTTGAATCAAAATTGAAATGAAATATGAAACCAAAAACACAAATTGGACAAACTTAGTGAAGAAGAAAGCTCAAATAGAAAAGATCTAAACACCATTGGTTTAAGAATGTGGTTTAATAAGCCAATTGGAGTTCATAAAGAGATGGTTGCATGTTCAAAAGAATTTGAATCAAAATTGAAATGAAATATGAAACCCAAAACAGATATTAGACAAACTTAGTTAAGAAGAAAGCTCAAATAGAAAAGTTCTAAACAGCAATGGTTTAGGAATGTGATTTAATAAGCCAATTAGAGTTGATAAAGAGATGGTTGCATTTTCAAAAGAATTTGAATCAAAATTGAAATAAAATATGAAACCAAAAACACATATTAGACAAACTTCGAGAAGAAGAAAGCTCAAATAGAAAAGTTCGAAACACCATTGGTTTAGGAATGTGATTTATTAAGCCAATTAGAGTTGGTAAAGAGCTGGTTGCATGTTCAAAAGAATTTGCATCAGAATTGAAATCGAATATGAAACCAAAAACACATAATAGAAAAACTTAGTGAAGAAGAAAGCTCAAATAGAAAAGTTCTAAACACCATTGGTTTAGGAATGTGATTTAATAAGCCAATTAGAGTTGATAAAGAGATGGTTGCATATTCAAAAGAATTTGAATCATAATTGAAATGGAATATGAAACCGAAAACATATATTAGACAAACTTAGCGAAGAAGAAAGTTCAAATAGAAAAGTTCTAAATACCATTGGTTTAGGAATGTGATTTAATACGCCAATTAGAGTTGATAAAGAGATGGTTGCATATTCAAAAGAATTTGAATCTTAATTGAAATGGAATATCAAAACCAAAAACACATATTAGACAAACATAGCGAAGAAGAAAGCTCAAATAGAAAAGTTCTAAACACCATTGGTTTAGGAATGCGATTGAATAAGCCAATTAGAGTTGATAAAGATCTGGTTGCATGTTCTAAAGAATTAAATTAAAATTGAAATGGAATATGAAACCCAAAGCACATATTAGGCAAACTTAGTGAAGAAGCAAGATCAAATAGAAAAGTTCTAAACACCATTGGTTTAGGAATGTGATTTAATACGCCAATTAGATTTCATAAACAGATGGTTGCATGTTCAAAAGAATTAAATTAAAATTGAAATGGAATATGAAACCCAAAGCACATATTAGACAAACTTAGCAAAGAAGAATGCTCAAATAGAAAAGTTCTAAACACCATTGGTTTAGGAATGTGATTTATTAAGCCAATTAGAGTTGATAAAGAGCTGGTTGCATGTTCAAAAGAATTTGAATCAGAATTGAAATGGAATATGAAACCGAAAACGCATATTAGACAAACTTAGCAAAGAAGAAAGGTCAAATAGAAAAGTTCTAAACACCATTGGTTTAGGAATGTGATTTATTACGCCAATTAGATTTCATAAACAGATGGTTGCATGTTCAAAAGAATTAAATTAAAATTGAAATGGAATATGAAACCAAAAACACATATTAGACAAACATAGCGAAGAAGAAAGCTCAAATAGAAACATTCTAAACACCATTGGTTTCGGAATGTGATTTAATAAGCTAATTAGAGTTCATAAAGAGATGGTTGCATGTTCAAAAGAATTTGAATCAAATTGAAATGGAATATGAAACCAAAGACACATATTAGACAAACTTAGTGAAGAAGAAAGCTCAAATAGAAAAGTTCTAAACACCATTGGTTTAGGAATGTGATTTGATAAGCCAATTAGAGTTAATAAGGAGATGGTTGCATGTTCAAAAGAATTTGAATCAAATTGAAATGGAATATGAAACCAAAAACACATATTAGACAAACATAGCGAAGAAGAAAGCTCAAATAGAAAAGTACTAAACACCATTGGTTTAGGAATGTGATTTAATAAGCCAATTAGAGTTGATAAAGAGCTGGTTGCATGTTCAAAAGAATTTGAATCAGAATTCAAATGGAATATGAAACCAAAAACACATATTAGAAAAACATATCGTAGAAGAAAGCTCAAATAGAAAAGTTCTAAACACCATTGGCATATGAATGTGATTTAATAAGCCAATTAGAGTTGATAAAGAGATGGTTGCATGTTCAAAAGAATTTGAATCAGAATTGAAATGGAATATGAAACCAAAAATACATATTAGAGACAAACATAGCGTAGAAGAAAGCTCAAATAGAAAAGTTCTAAACACCATTGGCATAGGAATGTGATTTAATAAGCCAATTAGAGTTGATAAAGAGCTGGTTGCATGTTCAAAAGAATTTGAATCAGAATTGAAATGGAATATGAAACCAAAAACACATATTAGACAAAGATAGCGAAGAAGAAATCTCAAATAGAAACGTTCTAAACACCATTGGTTTAGGAATGTGATTTAATAAGCCAATTAGAGTTGATAAAGAGCTGGTTGCATGTTCAAAAGAATTTGAATCAGAATTGAAATGGAATATGAAACCCAAAGCACATATTAGGCAAACTTGGTGAAGAAGAAAGCTCAAATAGAAAAGTTCTAAAACACCATTGGTTTTGGAATGTGATTTAATAAGCCAATTAGAGTTGATAAAGAGATGGTTGCATGTTCAAAAGAATTTGAATCAAAATTGAAATGGAATATGAAACCAAAAACACATATTAGACAAACTTAGTGAAGAAGAAAGCTCAAATAGAAAAGTTCTAAACACCATTGGTTTTGGAATGTGATTTAATAAGCCAATTAGAGTTGATAAAGAGATGGTTGCATGTTCAAAAGAATTGAATTAAAATTGAAATGGAATATGAAACCAGAAACACATATTAGGCAAACTTAGTGAAGAAGAAAGCTCAAATAGAAAAGTTCTAAACACCATTGGTTTAGGAATGTGATTGAATAAGCTAATTATAGTTGATAAAGATATGGTTGCATGTTCAAAAGAATTGAATTAAAATTGAAATGGAATATGAAACCAAAAGCACATATTAGAAAAACTTAGTGAAGAAGAAAGCTCAAATAGAAAAGTTCTAAACACCATTGGTTTAGGAATGTGATTTAATAAGCCAATTAGAGTTGATAAAGAGATGGTTGCATGTTCAAAAGAATTTGAATGAAAATTGAAATAAAATATGAAACCAAAAACACATATTTGACAAAATTAGCGGAGAAGCAAGCTCAAATAGAAAAGTTCTAAACACCATTGGCATAGGAATTTGATTTAATAAGCCAATTAGAGTTCATAAAGAGATGGTTGCATGTTCAAAAGAATTTGAATCAGAATTGAAATGGAATATGAAACTGAAAACACATATTAGACAAACTTAGTGAAGAAGAAAGCTCAAATAGAAAAGTTCTAAACACCATTGGTTTAGGAATGTGATTTAAAAAGCCAATTAGAGTTGATAAAGAGCTGGTTGCATGTTCAAAAGAATTTGAATCAGAATTGAAATGGAATATGAAACCAAAAACACATATTAGACAAACATAGCGAAGAAGAAATCTCAAATAGAAACGTTCTAAACACCATTGGTTTAGGAATGTGATTTAATAAGCCAATTAGATTTGATAAAGAGATGGTTGCATGTTCAAAAGAGTTGAATTAAAAGTGAAATAGAATATGAAACCCAAAGCACATATTAGGCAAACTTGGTGAAGAAGCAAGCTCAAATAAAAAACTTCTAAACACCATTGGTTTTGGAATGTGTTTTAATAAGCCAATTATAGTTGATAAAGAGCTGGTTGCATGTTCAAAAGAATTTGAATCAGAATTGAAATGAAATATGAAACCAAAAACACATATTAGACAAACATAGCTAAGAAGAAATCTCAAATAGAAACGTTCTAAACACCATTGGTTTAGGAATGTGATTTAATAAGCCAATTAGAGTTGATAAAGAGATGGTTGCATGTTCAAAACAATTTGAATCAGAATTCAAATGGAATATGAAACCAAAAATACATATTAGACAAACTTAGCATAGAAGAAAGCTCAAATAGAAAAGTTCTAAACACCATTGTTTAGGAAAGTGATTTAATAAGCCAATTAGAATTCATAAAGAGATGGTCGCATGTTCAAAAGAATTTGAATCAAAATTGAAATGGAATATGAACCAAAAACACATATTAGACAAACTTAGTGAAGAAGAAAGCTCAAATAGAAAAGTTCTAAACACCATTGGTTTAGGAATGTGATTTAATAAGCCAATTAGAGTTAATAAAGAGATGGTTGCATGTTCAAAAGAATTTGAATCAGAATTGAAATGGAATATGAAACCAAAAACACATATTAGACAAACTTAGTGAAGAAGAAAGCTCAAATAGAAAAGTTCTAAACACCATTGGTTTAGGAATGTGATTTAATAAGCCAATTAGAGTTAATAAAGAGATGGTTGCATGTTCAAAAGAATTGAATGAAAATTGAAATGGAATATGAAACCAAAGACACATGTTAGAAAAACATAGCGAACAAGAAAGCTCAAATAGAAAAGTTCTAAACACCATTGGTTTAGGAATGTGATTTAATAAGCCAATTAGAGTTGATAAAGAGATGGTTGCATGTTCAAAAGATTTTGAATCATAATTGAAATGGAATATGAAACCAAAAACAAATATTAGACAAACATAGCGACGAAGAAAGCTCAAATAGAAAAGTTCTAAACAACATTGGTTTAGGAATGAGATTAAATAAGCCATGTAGAGTTGATAAAGAGCTGGTTGCATGTTCAAAAGAATTTGAATCAAAATTGAAATGGAATATGAAACCAAAACCACATATTAGGCAAACTTTGTGAAGAAGAAAGCTAAAATAGAAAAGTTCTAAGCACCACTGGTTTAGGAATGTGATTTAATAAGCCAATTAGAGTTGATAAAGAGATGGTTGCATATTCAAAAGAATTTGAATTAGAATTGAAATGGAATATGAAACCAAAAACACATATTAGACAAGCTTAGTGAAGAAGAAAGCTCAAATAGAAACGTTCTAAACACCATTGGTTTAGGAATGTGATTTAATAAGCCAATTAGAGTTGATAAAGAGATGGTTGCATGTTCAAAATAATTTGAATCAGAATTGAAATAGAATATGAAACCAAAAACACATATTAGACAAACTTAGTGAAGAAGAAAGCTCAAATGGAAAAGTTCTAAACACCATTGGTTTAGGAATGTGATTTAATAAGCCAATTAGAGTTGATAAAGAGATGGTTGCATGTTCAAAAGAATTTGAATCAAATTGAAATGGAATATGAAACCAAAACACATATTAGACAAACTTAGTGAAGAAGAAAGCTCAAATAGAAAAGTTCTAAACACCATTGGTTTAGGAATGTGATTTAATAAGCCAATTAGAGTTGATAAAGAGATGGTTGCATGTTCAAAAGAATTTGAATCAAATTGAAATGGAATATGAAACCAAAACACATATTAGACAAACTTAGTGAAGAAGAAAGCTCAAATAGAAAAGTTCTAAACACCATTGGTTTAGGAATGTGATTTAATAAGCCAATTAGAGTTCATAAAGAGATGGTTGCATGTTCAAAAGAATTTGAATCAAAAATTGAAATGGAATATGAAACCAAAAACACATATTAGACAAAATTAGTGAAGAAGAAAGCTCAAATAGAAAAGTTCTAAACACCATTGGTATAGGAATGTGATTTAATAAGCCAATTAGAGTTCATAAAGAGATGATCGCATGTTCAAAAGAATTTGAATCAAAATTGAAATGGAATATGAAACTAAAAATATATATTAGACAAACTTAGTGAAGAAGAAAGCTCAAATAGAAAAGTTCTAAACACCATTGGTTTAAGAATGTGATTTAATAAGCCAATTAGAGTTGATAAAGAGATGGTTGCATGTTCAAAAGAATTTGAATCAAAATTCAAATGAAATATGAAACCAAAAACACATATTAGAAAAACTTAGTGAAGAAGAAAGCTCAAATAGAAAAGTCCTAAACATCATTGGTTTAGGAATGTGATTTAATAAGCCAAGTAGAGTTGATAAAGAGCTGGTTGCATGGTTAAAAGAGTTTGAATCAGAATTGACATGGAATATGAAACCAAAAACACATATTAGAAAAACTTAGTGAAGAAGAAAGCTCAAATAGAAAAGTTCTAAACACCATTGGTTTAGGAATGTGATTTAATAAGCCAATTAGAGTTGATAAAGAGATGGTTACATGTTCAAAAGAATTTGAATCAATTGAAATGGAATATGAAACCAAAACACATATTAGACAAACTTAGTGAAGAAGAAAGCTCAAATAGAAAAGTTCTAAACACCATTGGTTTAGGAATGTGATTTAATAAGCCAATTAGAGTTGATAAAGAGATGGTTGCATGTTCAAAAGAATTTGAATCAAATTGAAATGGAATATGAAACCAAAAACACATATTAGACAAACTTAGTGAAGAAGAAAGCTCAAATAGTAAAGTTCTACACACCATTGGTTTAGGAATGTGATTTAATAAGCCAATTAGAGTTGATAAAGAGATGGTTGCATGTTCAAAAGAATTTGAATCAAATTGAAATGGAACATGAAACCAAAAACACATATTAGACAAACTTAGTGAAGGGGAAAGCTCAAATAGAAAAGTTCTAAACACCATTGCTATAGGAATCTGATTTGATAAGCCAATTAGAGTTGATAAAGAGCTGGTTGCATGTTCAAAAGAATTTGAATCAGAATTGAAATGGAATATGAAACCAAGAACACATATTAGACAAACTTAGTGAAGATGAAAGCTCAAATAGAAACGTTCTAAACACCATTGGTTTAGGAATCTGATTTAATAAGCCAATTAGAGTTCATAAAGAGATGGTCGCATGTTCAAAAGAATTTGAATCAAAATTGAAATGGAATATGAAACCAAAAACACATATTAGACAAACTTAGTGAAGAAGAAAGCTCAAATAGAAAAGTTCTAAACACCATTGGTTTAGGAATGTGATTTAATAAGCCAATTAGAGTTGATAAAGAACTGGTTGCATGTTCAAAAGAATTTGAATCAAAATTGAAATGGAATATGAAACCAAAAACACATATTAGACAAACTTAGTGAAGAAGAAAGCTCAAATAGAAAAGTTCTAAACACCATTGGCATACGAATGTGATTTAATCAGCCAATTAGAGTTCATAAAGAGATGGTCGCATGTTCAAAAGAATTTGAATCAAAATTGAATGGAATATGAAACCAAAAACACATAGTAGACAAACTTAGTGAAGAAGGAAGCTCAAATAGAAAAGTTCTAAACACCATTGGTTTAGGAATGTGATTTAATAAGCCAATTAGAGTTGATAAAGAGATGGTTGCATGTTTAAGAGATTTTGAATCAGAGTTGAAATGAAATATGAAACCAGAAACACATATTAGACAAACTTAGTGAAGAAGAAAGCTCAAATAGAAAAGTTCTAAACACCATTGGTTTAGGAATGTGATTTATTAAGCCAATTACAGTTGGTAAAGAGCTGGTTCCATGTTCAAAAGAGTTTGAATCAGAATTGAAATGGAATATGAAATCAAAAACACATATTAGACAAACTTAGTGAAGAAGAAAGCTCAAATAGAAAATTTCTAAACACCATCGATTTAGGAATGTGATTTAATAGGCCAATTATTGTTCATAAGGAGATAGTTGCATGTTCAAAAGAATTGAATTAAAATTGAAATGGAATATGAAACCAAAAACACATATTAGATAAACTTAGTGAAGAAGAAAGCTCAAATAGAAAAGTTCTAAACACCATTGGTTTAGGAATGTGATTTAATAAGCCAATTAGAGTTGATATAGAGCTGGTTGCATGTTCAAAAAAATTTGAATCAGAATGGAAATGGAATATGAAACCAAAAACACATATTAGACAAACATAGCGAAGAATAAAGCTCAAATAGAAAAGTTCTAAACACCATTGGTTTCAGAATGTGATTTAATAAGCCAATGAGAGTTGATAAAGAGATGGTTGCATGTTCAAAAGAATTTGAATCAGAATTGAAATGGAATACGAAACCAAAAACACATATTAGACAAACTTAGTGAAGAAGAAAGCTCAAATAGAAAAGTTCTAAACACCATTGGTTTTGTAATCTGATTTAATAAGCCAATTAGAGTTCATAAAGAGATGGTTGCATGTTCAAAAGAATTTGAATCTGAAATGAAATGAAATATGAAACCAAATCACATAGTAGGCAAACTTAGAGAAGAAACAAGCTCAAATAGAAAAGTTCTAAACACCATTGGTTTAGGAATGTGATTTAATAAGCCAATTAGAGTTGATAAAGAGCTGGTTGCATGTTCAAAAAAATTTGAATCAGAATGGAAATGGAATATGAAACCAAAAACACATATTAGACAAACATAGCGAAGAATAAAGCTCAAATAGAAAAGTTCTAAACACCATTGGTTTAGGAATGTGATTTAATAAGCCAATTAGAGTTCATAAAGAGATGGTTGCATTTTCAAAAGAATTTGAATCAAAATTGAAATGGAATATGAAACCAAAACACATAGTAGGCAAACTTAGAGAAGAAACAAGCTCAAATAGAAAAGTTCTAAACACCATTGGTTTAGGAATGTGATTTAATAAGCCAATTAGAGTTGATAAAGAGATGGTTGCATGTTCAAAAGAATTTGAATCAAAATTGAAATGGAATATGAAACCAAAAACACATATTAGACAAACTTAGTGAAGAAGAAAGCTCAAATAGAAAAGTTCTAAACACCATTGGTTTAGGAATGTGATTTAATAAGCCAATTAGAGTTGATAAAGAGATGGTTGCATGTTCAAAAGAATTTGAATCAAATTGAAATGGAATATGAAACCAAAACACATATTAGACAAACTTAGTGAAGAAGAAAGCTCAAATAGAAAAGTTCTAAACACCATTGGTTTAGGAATGTGATTTAATAAGCCAATTAGAGTTGATAAAGAGATGGTTGCATGTTCAAAAGAATTTGAATCAAATTGAAATGGAATATGAAACCAAAACACATATTAGACAAACTTAGTGAAGAAGAAAGCTCAAATAGAAAAGTTCTAAACACCATTGGTTTAGGAATGTGATTTAATAAGCCAATTAGAGTTGATAAAGAGATGGTTGCATGTTCAAAAGAATTTGAATCAAATTGAAATGGAATATGAAACCAAAAACACATATTAGACAAACTTAGTGAAGAAGAAAGCTCAAATAGAAAAGTTCTAAACACCATTGGTTTAGGAATGTGATTTAATAAGCCAATTAGTGTTGATAAAGAGATGGTTGCATGATCAACAGAATTTGAATCAAAATTGAAATGGAATATGAAACCAAAACACATATTAGACAAACTTAGTGAAGAAGAAAGCTCAAATAGAAAAGTTCTAAACACCATTGGTTTAGGAATGTGATTTAATAAGCCAATTAGAGTTCATAAAGAGATGGTCGCATGTTCAAAATAATTTGAATCAAAATTGAAATGGAATATGAAACCAAAAACACATATTAGACAAACTTAGTGAAGAAGAAAGCTCAAATAGAAAAGTTCTAAACACCATTGGTTTAGGAATGTGATTTAATAAGCCAATTAGAGTTCATAAAGAGATGGTCGCATGTTCAAAATAATTTGAATCAAAATTGAAATGGAATATGAAACCAAAAACACATATTAGACAAACTTAGTGAAGAAGAAAGCTCAAATAGAAAAGTTCTAGACAACATTGGCTTAGGAATGTGATTTAATAAGCCTATTAGTGTTGATAAAGGGATGGTTGCATGTTCAAAAGAATTTGAATCAGAATTGAAATGGAATACGAAACCGAAAACACATATTAGACAAACTTAGCGAAGAAGAAAGCTCAAATAGAAAAGTTCTAAACACCATTGGTTTAGGAATGTGATTTAATAAGCCAATTAGATTTCATAAAGAGATGGTTGCATGTTCAAAAGAATTTGAATCAGAATTGAAATGGAATATGAAACCGAAAACACATATTAGACAAACTTAGCGAAGAAGAAAGCTCAAATAGAAAAGTTCTAAACACCATTGGTTTAGGAATGTGATTTAATAAGCCAATTAGAGTTGATAAAGAGATGGTTGCATGATCAACAGAATTGAATTAAAATTGAAATGGAATATGAAACCCAAAGCATATATTAGACAAACTTAGTGGAGAAGAAAGCTCAAATAGAAAAGTTCTAAACACCATTGGTTTAGGAATGTGATTTAATAAGCCAATTAGAGTTGATAAAGAGATGGTTGCATGATCAACAGAATTGAATCAAATTGAAATGGAATATGAAATCAAACACACATATTAGACAAACATAGCGGAGACGAAAACTCAAATAGAAAAGTTCGAAACACCATTGGTTTAGGAATGTGATTTAATAAGCCAATTAGAGGTCATAAAGAGATGGTTGGATGTTCAAGAGAATTTGAATCAAACTTGAAATGGAATATGAAATCAAACACACATATTAGACAAACTTAGCGAAGAAGAAAGCTCAAATAGCAAAGTTCTAAACACCATTGGTTTAGGAATGTGATTTAATAAGCCAATTAGAGTTGATAAAGAGCTAGTTGCTCGTTCAAAAGAATTTGAATTAAAATTGAAATGGAATATGAAACCGAAAACACATATTAAACAAACTTAGTGGAGAAGAAAGCTCAAATAGAAAACTTCTAAACACCATTGGTCTAGGAATGTGATTTAATAAGCTAATTAGAGTTGATAAAGAGATGGTTGCTTGTTCAAAAGAATTTGAATCAGAATTGAAATGGAATATGAAACCAAAAACACATATTAGACAAATTTAGTGAAGAAGAAAGCTCAAATAGAAAAGTTCTAAACACCATTGGTTTAGGAATGTGATTTAATAAGCCAATTAGAGTTGATAAAGAGATGGTTGCATGTTCAAAAGAATTTGAATCAAATTGAAATGGAATATGAAACCAAAAACACATATTAGACAAACTTAGTGAAGAAGAAAGCTCAAATAGAAAAGTTCTAAACACCATTGGTTTAGGAGTGTGATTTAATAAGCCAATTAGAGTTGATAAAGAGATGGTTGCATGTTCAAAAGAATTTGAATCAAAATTGAAATGGAATATGAAACCAAAACACATATTAGACAAACTTAGTGAAGAAGAAAGCTCAAATAGAAAAGTTCTAAACACCATTGGTTTATGAATGTGATTTAATAAGCCAATTAGAGTTGATAAAGACATGGTTGCAAGTTCAAAAGAATTTGAATCAAAATTGAAATGGAATATGAAACCAAAAACACATATTAGACAAACTTAGTGAAGAAGAAAGCTCAAATAGAAAAGTTCTAAACACCATTGGTTTAGGAATGTGATTTATTAAGCCAATTAGAGTTGGTGAAGAGCTGGTCGCATGTTCAAAAGAATTTGAATCAAAATTGAAATGGAATATGAAACCAAAAAATACATATTAGACAAACTTAGTGAAGAAGAAAGCTCAAATAGAAAAGTTCTGAACACCATTGGTTTAGGAATGTGATTTAATAAGCCAATTAGAGTTCATAAAGAGATGGTTGCATGTTCAAAAGAATTTGAATCAGAATTGAAATGGAATATGAAACCAAAAACACATATTAGACAAATTTAGTGAAGAAGAAAGCTCAAATAGAAAAGTACTAAACACCATTGGTTTAGGAATGTGAATGAATAAGCTAATTAGAGTTGATAAAGAGATGGTCGCATGTTCAAAAGAATTTGAATCAAAATTGAAACGGAATATGAAACTAAAAACACATATTAGACAAACTTAGTGAAGAAGAAAGCTCAAATAGAAAAGTTCTAAACACCATTGGCATAGGAATGTCATTTAATAAGCCAATTAGTGTTGATAAATAGATGGTTGCATGTTCAAAAGAATTTGAATCAAAATTGAAATGGAATATGAAACCAAAAACACAAATTAGACAAACTTAGTGAAGAACAATGCTCAAATAGAAAAGATCTAAACACCATTGCCATCGGAATGTGATTTAATAAGCCAATTAGAGTTGATAAAGAGCTGGTTGCATGTTCAAAAGAATTTGAATCAGAATTGAAATGGAATATGAAACCAAAAGCACATCTTAGACAAAATTAGTGAAGAATAGAGCTCAAATAGAAAAGTTCTACACACCATTGGTTTAGGAATGTGATTTAATAAGCCAATTAGAGTTGATAAAGAGATGGTTGCATGTTCAAAAGAATTTGAATCAAAATTGAAATAAAATATGAAACCAAAAACACATATTTGACAAACTTAGTGAAGAAGCTCAAATAGAAAATTTCTAAACACCATTGGCATAGGAATGTGATTTAATAAGTCAATTAGAGTTCATCAAGAGATGGTCGCATGTTCAAAAGAATTTGAATCAAAATTGAAATGGAATATGAAACTAAAAACACATATTAGACAAACTTAGTGAAGAAGAAAGCTCAAATAGAAAAGTTCTAAACACCATTGGTTTAGGAATGTGATTTAATAAGCTAATTATATTTGATAAAGAGATGGTTGCATGTTCAAGAAAATTTGAATCAAAATTGAAAAGGAATATGAAACCAAAAACACATATTTGACAAACTTAGTGAAGAAGAAAGCTCAAATAGAAAAGTTCTAAACACCATTGGTTTAGGAATGTGATTTAATAAGCCAATTAGAGTTGATAAAGAGATGGTTGCATGTTCAAAAGAATTTGAATCAAATTGAAATGGAATATGAAACCAAAACACATATTAGACAAACTTAGTGAAGAAGAAAGCTCAAATAGAAAAGTTCTAAACACCATTGGTTTAGGAATGTGATTTAATAAGCCAATTAGAGTTGATAAAGAGATGGTTGCAT
Organism: Senna siamea; assembly: GCA_031216115.1. Taxonomy (NCBI): domain Eukaryota; kingdom Viridiplantae; phylum Streptophyta; class Magnoliopsida; order Fabales; family Fabaceae; genus Senna; species Senna siamea. The sequence goes on from JAVHNK010000219.1 coordinate 113,891, forward strand.
GTTCAAAAGAATTTGAATCAGAATTGAAATGGAATATGAAACCAAAAATACATATTAGACAAACATAACGAAGAAGAAAGCTCAAATAGAAAAGTTCTTAACACCATTGGTTTAGGAATGTGATTTAATAAGCCAATTAGAGTTAATAAAGAGATGGTTGCATGTTCAAAAGAATTGAATTAAAATTGAAATGGAATATGAATCCCAAAGCACATATTAGACAAACTTAGTGAGGAAGAAAGCTCAAATAGAAAAGTTCTAAACACCATTGGTTTAGGAATGTGATTTAATAAGCCAATTAGAGTTGATAAAGAGCTGGTTGCATGTTCAAAAGAATTTGAATCAGAATTGAAATGGAATATGAAACCAAAAACACATATTAGACAAACATAGTGAAGAAGAAAGCTCAAATAGAAAAGTTCTAAACACCATTGGTTTAGGAATGTGATTTAATAAGCCAATTAGAGTTGATAAAGAGATGGTTGCATGTTCAAAAGAATTTGAATCAAAATTGAAATGGAATATTAAACTAAAAACACATGTTAGACAAACTTAGTGAAGAAGAAAGCTCAAATAGAAAAGTTCTAAGCACCATTGGTTTACGAATGTGATTTAATAAGCCAATTAGAATTGATAAAGAGATGGTTGCTTGTTCAAAAGAATTTGAATCAAAATTGAAATGGAATTTGAAACCAAAGACACATATTAAGAAAACTTAGTGAAGAAGAAAGCTCAAATAGAAAAGTTCTAAACACCATTGGTTAGGAATGTGATTCAATAAGCCAATTAGAGTTGATGAAGAGATGGTTGCATGTTCAAAAGAATTTGAATCAGAATTGAAATTGAATATGAAACCAAAAACACATATTAGACAAACTTAGTGAAGAGGAAAGCTCAAATAGAAAAGTACTCAACACCAATGGTTAAGGAATGTGATTTAATAAGCCAATTAGAGTTGATAAAGAGATGATTGCATGTTTAAAAGAATTTGAATCAGAATTGAAATGGACTATGAAACGAGAAACACATGTTAGACAAACTTAGTGAAGAAGAAAGCTCAAATAGAAAAGTTCTAAATACCATTGGTTTAGGAATGTGATTTAATAAGCCAATTAGAGTTGATAAAGAGATGGTCGCATGTACAAAAGAATTTGAATCAAAATTGAAATGGAATATGAAACCAAAAACACATATTAGACAAACTTAGTGAAGAAGAAAGCTCAAATAGAAAAGTTCTAGACACCATTGGTTTAGGAATGTGATTTAATAAGCCAATTAGAGTTCATAAAGAGATTGTTGCATGTTAAAAAGAATTTGAATCAAAATTGAACTGGAATATGAAACCAAAAATACATATTAGACAAACATAACGAAGATGAAAGCTCAAATAGAAAAGTTCTAAACACCATTGGTTTAGGAATGTGATTTAATAAGCTAATTAGAGTTGATAAAGAGATGGTTGCATGTTCAAAAGAATTTGAATCAAATTGAAATGGAATATGAAACCAAAAACACATATTAGACAAACATAGCGAAGAAGAAAGCTCAAATAGAAAAGTTCTAAACACCATTGGTTTAGGAATGTGATTTAATAAGCCAATTAGAGTTGATAAAGAGCTGGTTGCATGTTCAAAAGAATTTGAATCATAATTGAAATGGAATATGAAACCAAAACACATATTAGACAAACTTAGCAAAGAATAAAGCTCAAATAGAAAAGTTCTAAACACAATTGGTTTAGGAATGTGATTTAATAAGCCAATTAGAGTTAATAAAGTGATGGTTGCATGTTTAAAAGAATTGAATTAAATTGAAATGGAATATGAAATCAAAAACACATATTAGACAAACATATCGCAGAAGAAAGCTCAAATAGAAAAGTTCTAAACACCATTGGTTTAGGAATGTGATTTAATAAGCCAATTAGAGTTGATAAAGAGCTGGTTACATGTTCAAAAGAATTTGAATCAGAATTGAAATGGACTATCAAACCGAAAACACATATTAGATAAACTTAGCGAAGAAGAAAGCTCAAATAGAAAAGTTCTAAACACCATTGGTTTAGGAATGTGATTTAATAAGCTAATTAGAGTTGATAAAGAGATGGTTGCATGTTCAAAAGAATTTGAATCAGAATTGAAATGGAATATCAAACCGAAAACACATATTAGACAAACTTAGCGAAGAAGAAAGCTCATATAGAAAAGTTCTAAACACGATTGGTTTAGGAATGTGATTTAATCAGCTAATGAGAGTTGATAAAGAGATGGTTGCATGTTCAAAAGAATTGAATTAAAATTGAAATGGAATATGAAACCCAAAGCACATATTAGGCAAACTTAGCGAAGAAGAAAGCTCAAATAGAAAAGTTCTAAACACCATTGGTTTAGGAATGTGATTTAATAAGCTAATTAGAGTTGATAAAGAGCTGGTTGCATGTTCAAAAGAATTTGAATCATAATTGAAATGGAATATGAAACCAAAAACACATATTAGACAAAGTTAGTGATGAAAAAAGCTGAAGTAGAAAAGTTCTAAACACCATTGGTTTAGGAATGTGATTTAATAAGCCAATTAGAGTTGATAAAGAGCTGGTTACATGTTCAAAAGAATGTGAATCAGAATTGAAATGGAATATGAAACCAAAAACACATATTAGACAAACTTAGTGAAGAAGAAAGCTCAAATAGAAAAGTTCTAAACACCATTGGTTTAGGAATGTGATTTAATAAGCTAATTAGAGTTGATAAAGAGATGGTTGCATGTTCAAAAGAATGTGAATCAAATTGAAATGGAATATGAAACCAAAACACATATTAGACAAACTTAGTGAAGAAGAAAGCTCAAATAGAAAAGTTCTAAACACCATTGGTTTAGGAATGTGATTTAAGAGGCCAATTAGAGTTGATAAAGAGATGGTTGCATATTCAAAAGAATTTGAATCATAATTGAAATGGAATATCAAAACCCAAAACACATATTAGACAAACTTAGTGAAGAAGAAAGCTCAAATAGATAAGTTTTAAACACCATTGGTTTAGGAATGTGATTTAATAAGCCAATTAGAGTTGATAAAGAACTGGTTGCATGTTCAAAGGAATTTGAATCAGAATTGAAATGGAATATGAAACCGAAAACACATATTAGACAAACTTAGCGAACAAGAAACCTCAAATACAAAAGTTCTAAACACCATTGGTTTAGGAATGTGATTTAATATCCCAATTAGAGTTGATAAACATATGGTTGCATGTTCAAAAGAATTTGAATCAGAATTGAAATGGAATATGAAACCAGAAACACATATTAGGCAAACTTAGTGAAGAAGCAAGCTCAAATGGAAAATTTCTAAACACGTTTGGGTTAAGAATGTGATTTATTAAGCCAATTAGAGTTGGTAAAGAGATGGTTGCTTGTTCAAAAGAATTTGAATCAAAATTGAAATAAAATATGAAACCCAAAGCACATAGTAGGCAAAGTTTTTGAAGAAGCAAGCTGAAATAGAAAAGTTCTAAACACCATTGGTTTAGGAATGTGATTTAATAAGCCAATTAGAGTTGATAAAGAGATGGTTGCATGTTCAAAAGAATTTGAATCAAAATTGAAAAAAAATATGAAACCAAAAACACATATTTGACAAAATTAGCGAAGAAGCAAGCTCTAAAAGGAATTTTCTAAACACCATTGGTTTAGGAATGTGATTTAATAAGCCAATTAGAGTTGATAAAGAGTTGGTTGCATGTTCAGAAGAATTTGAATCAAAATTGATATGGAATATGTAACCAAAAAATACATATTAGACAAACTTAGAGAAGAAGAAAGCTCAAATAGAAAAGTTCTAAACAACATTAGTTTAGGAATGTGATTTAATAAGCCAATTAGAGTTGTTAAAGAGATGGTTGCATGTTCAAAAGAATTTGAATCAAAATTGAAATAGAATATGAAACCAAAACCACATATTAGACAAACTTAGTGAAGAAGAAAGCTCAAATAGAAAAGTTGTAAACACCATTGGCATAGGAATGTGATTTAATAAGCCAATTAGAGTTGATAAAGAGCTGGTCGCATGTTCAAAAGAATTTGAATCAAAATTGAAATGGATTTTGAAACCAAAAACACATATTTGACAAACTTAGTGAAGAAGAAAGCTCAAATAGAAAAGTTGTAAACACCATTGGCATAGGAATGTGATTTAATAAGCCAACTAGAGTTGATAAAGAGCTAGTTGCATGTTGAAAAGAATTTGAATCAGAATTGAAATGGAATATGTAACAAAAAACACATATTAGACAAACATAGAGATGCAAAAAGCTTAAATAGAAAAGTTCTAAACACCATTGGTTTAGGAATGTGATTTAATAAGCCTATTAGAGTTCAAAAAGTGATGGTTGCATGTTCAAAAGAATTGAATTAAAATTGCAATAGAATATGAAACCCAAAGCACATATTAGGCAAACTTGGTGAAGAAGATAGCTCAAATAGCATAGTTCTAAACACCATTGCCCTAGGAATGTGATTTAATAAGTCAATTAGAGTTGATAAAGAGGTGGTTGCATGTTCAAAAGAATTTGAATCAGAGTTGAAATGGACTATGAAACCAAAAATACATATTAGAAAACCCTAGTGAAGAAGAAAGCTCAAATAGAAAAGTTCTAAACACCATTGGCATAGGAATGTGATTTAATAAGCCATTTAGAGTTGATAAGGAGCTGGTTGCATGTTCAAAAGAATTTGAATCAGAATTGAAATGGAATATGAAACCAGAAACACATATTAGGCAAACTTAGTGAATAAGAAAGCTCAAATAGAACATTTCTAAACACCATTGGTTTAGGAATGTGATTTAATAAGCCAATTAGAGTTGATAAAGAGATGGTTGCATGTTCAAAAGAATTTGAATCAATTGAAATGGAATATGAAACCAAAAACACATATTAGACAAACTTAGTGAAGAAGAAAGCTCAAATAGAAAAGTTCTAAACACCATTGGTTTTGGAATGTGATTTAATAAGCCAATTAGAGTTGATAAAGAGATGGTTGCATGTTCAAAAGAATTGAATTAAAATTGAAATGGAATATGAAACCAAAAACACATATTAGACAAACTTAGTGAAGAAGAAAGCTCAAATAGAAAAGTTCTAAACACCATTGGTTTAGGAATGTGATTTAATAAGCCAATTAGAGTTAATAAAGAGATGGTTGCATGTTCAAAAGAATTTGAATCAAATTGAAATGGAATATGAAACCAAAAACACATATTAGACAAACATAGTGAAGAAGAAAGCTCAAATAGAAAAGTTCTAAACACCATTGGTTTAGGAATGTGATTTAATAAGCCAATTAGAGTTGATAAAGAGCTGGTTGCATGTTCAAAAGAATTTGAATCAGAATTCAAATGGAATATGAAACCAAAAACACATATTAGACAAACATAACGAAGAAGAAAGCTCAAATAGAAAAGTTCTTAACACCATTGGTTTAGGAATGTGATTTAAAAAGCCAATTAGAGTTGATAAAGAGCTGGTTGCATGTTCAAAAGAATTTGAATCAGAATTCAAATGGAATATGAAACCAAAAACACATATTAGACAAACATAGCGAAGAAGAAAGCTCAAATAGAAAAGTTTTTAACACAATTGGTTTAGGAATGTGATTTAATAAGCCAATTAGAGTGAATAAAGAGATAGTTGCATGTTCAAAAGAATTGAATTAAAATTGAAATGGAATATGAAACCCAAAGCACATAGTAGGCAAACTTGGTGAAGAAGAAAGCTCAAATAGAAAAGTTCTAAACACCATTGGTTTAGGAATGTGATTTAATAAGCCAATTAGAGTTGATAAAGAGATGGTTGCATGTTCAAAAGAATTTGAATCAGAATTGAAATGGAATATGAAACCAAAAATACATATTAGACAAACATAGCGAAGAAGAAAGCTCAAATAGAAAAGTTCTTAACACCATTGGTTTAGGAATGTGATTTAATAAGCCAATTAGAGTTAATAAAGAGATGGTTGCATGTTCAAAAGAATTTGAATCAGAATTGAAATGGAATATGAAACCATAAACACATATTAGACAAACTTAGCGAAGAAGAAAGCTCAAATAGAAAAGTTCTAAACACCATTGGTTTAGGAATGTGATTTAATAAGCCAATTAGAGTTCATAAAGAGATGGTTGCATGTTCAAAAGAATTTGAACCAGAATTGAAATGGAATATGAAACCAAAAACACATATTAGACAAACTTAGCGAAGAAGAAAGCTCAAATAGAAAAGTTCTAAACACCATTGGTTTAGGAATGTGATTTAATAAGCCAATTAGAGTTGATAAAGAGCTGGTTGCATGTTCAAAAGAATTTGAATCAGAATTGAAATGGAATATGAAGCCAAAACACATATTAGACAAACTTAGTGAAGAAGAAAGCTCAAATAGAAAAGTTCTAAACACCATTGGTTTAAGAATGTGATTTAAAAAGCCAATTAGAGTTGATAAAAAGATGGTTGCATGTTCAAAAGAATTTGAATCAGAATTGAAATGGAATATGAAACCAAAAACACAAATTAGACAAACATAGCGAAGAAGAAAGCTCAAATAGAAAAGTTCTAAACACCATTGGTTTAGGAATGTGATTTAATAAGCCAATTAGAGTTGATAAAGAGCTGGTTGCATGTTCAAAAGAATTTGAATCAAAATTGAATTGGAATATAAAAATCGTAAACACATATTAGACAAACTTAGTGAAGAAGAAACCTCAAATAGAAAAGTTCTAAACACCATTGGCATAGGAATGTGTTTTAATAAGCCAATTAGAGTTCATAAAGAGATGGTTGCATGTTCAAAAGAATTTGCATCAGATTGAAATGGAATATGAAACCAAAAACACATATTAGACAAATTTATTGACGAAAAAAGCTGAAGTAGAAAAGTTCTAAACACCATTGTTTTAGGAATGTGATTTAATAAGCTAATTAGCGTTGATAAAGAGATGGTTGCATGTTCAAAAGAATTGAATTAAAATTGAAATGGAATATGAAACCAAAAATACATATTAGACAAACTTAGCGAAGAAGAAAGCTCAAATAGAAAAGTTCTAAACACCATTGGTTTAGGAATGTGATTTAATAAGCCAATTAGATTTCATAAAGAGATGGTTGCATGTTCAAAAGAATTGAATTAAAATTGAAATGGAATATGAAACCAAAAGCACATATTAGACAAACTTAGTGAAGAAGAAATCTCAAATAGAAACGTTCTAAACACCATTGGTTTAGGAATGTGATTTAATAAGCCAATTAGAGTTGATAAAGAGATGATTGCATGTTTAAAAGAATTTGAATCAGAATTTAAATGGAATATGAAACCGAAAACACATATTAGACAAACTTAGCGAAGAAGAAAGCTCAAATAGAAAAGTTCTAAACACCATTGGTTGAGGAATGTGATTTAATAAGCTAATTAGTATTGATAAAGAGATGGTTGCATGTTCAAAAGAATTTGAATCAGAATTTAAATGGAATATGAAACCGAAAACACATATTAGACAAACTTAGCGAAGAAGAAAGCTCAAATAGAAAAGCTCTAAACACCATTGGTTTAGGAATGAGGTTGAATAAGCCAAATAGAGTTGATAAAGAGCAGGTTGCATGTTCAAAAGAATTTGAATCAGAATTGAAATGACATATGAAACCAAAAATACATATTAGACAAACATAGCGAAGAAGAAAGCTCAAATAGAAAAGTTCTAAACACCATTGGATTAGGAAAGTGATTAATAAGCCAATTAGAGTTGATAAAGAGATGGTTGCATGTTCAAAAGAATTTGAATCAGAATTGAAATGGAATATGAAACCAAAAACACATATTAGACAAACTTAGCGAAGAAGAAAGCTCAAATAGAAAAGTTCTAAACACCATTGGTTTAGGAATGTGATTTAATAAGCCAATTAGATTTCATAAAGAGATGATCGCATGTTCAATAGAATTTGAATCAAAATTGAAATGGAATATGAAACCAAAACACATATTAGACAAACTTAGTGAAGAATAAAGCTCAAATAGAAAAGTTCTAAACACCATTGGTTTAGGAATGTGATTTAATAAGCCAATTAGAGTTGATAAAGAGCTGGTTGCATGTTCAAAAGAATTTGAATCAAAATTGAAATGGAATATGAAACCAAAACACACATGTTAGACAAACTTAGTGAAGAAGAAAGCTCACATAGAAAATTTCTAAACACCATTGGTTTAGGAATGTGATTTAATAAGCCGATTAGAGTTCATAAAGAGATGGTTGCAAGTTCAAAAGAATTTGAATCAAAATTGAATTGGAATATTAAACTAAAAACACATATTAGATAAGCTTAGTGAAGAAGAAAGCTCAAATAGAAACGTTCTAAACACCATTGGTTTAGGAATGTGATTGAATAAGCTAATTAGAGTTGATAAAGAGATGGTTGTATGTTCAAAAGAATTTGAATCAGAATTGAAATGGAATATGAATCCAAAAACACATATTAGATAAACTTAGTGAAGAAGAAAGCACAAATAGAAACGTTCTAAACACCATTGGTTTAGGAATGTGATTGAATAAGCTAATTAGAGTTGATAAAGAGATGGTTGTATGTTCAAAAGAATTGAATTAAAATTAAAATGGAATATGAAACCCAAAGCATAAATTAGGCAAACTTAGTGAAGAAGAAAGCTCAAATAGAAAAGTTCTAAACACCATTGGCATAGGAATGTGATTTAATAAGCCAATTAGAGTTGATAAATAGCTGGTTGCATGTTCAAAAGAATTTGAATCAAATTGAAATGGAATATGAAACCAAAAACACATATTAGACAAACATAGCGAAGAAGAAAGCTCAAATAGAAAAGTTCTAAACACCATTGGTTTAGGAATGTGATTTAATAAGCCAATTAGAGTTCATAAAGAGATGGTTGCATGCTCAAAAGAATTGAATTAAAATTTAAATGGAATATGAAACCAAAAATACATATTAGACAAACTTAGTGAAGAAGAAAGCTCAAATAGAAAAGTTCTAAACACTATTGGTTTAGGAATGTGATTTAATAAGCCAATCAGAGTTGATAAAGAGCTGGTTACATGTTCAAAAGAATTTGAATCAGAATTGAAATGGAATATGAAACCAAAAACACATATTAGACAAACATAGCGAACAAGAAAGCTCAAATAGAAATGTTCTAAACACCATTGGTTTAGGAATGTGATTGAATAAGCCAATTAGAGTTCAAAAAGAGATAGTTGCATGTTCAAAAGAATTTGAATCAGAATTGAAATTGAATATGAAACCAAAAACACATATTAGACAAACATAGAGAACAAAAAAGCTTAAATAGAAAAGTTCTAAACGCCATTAGTTTAGGAATGTGATTTAATAAGCCAATTAGAGTCGAAAAAGAGCTGGTTGCATGTTCAAAAGAATTTGAATCAGAATTGAAATTGAATATGAAAGGAAAAACACATATTAGACAAACTTAGTGAAGAAGAAAGCTCAAATAGAAAAGTTCTAAACACCATTGGTTTAGGAATGTGATTTAATAAGCCAATTAGAGTTGATAAAGAGCTGGTTGCATGTTCAAAAGAATTTGAATCAGAATTGAAATGGAATATAAAACCAAAAACACATATTCAACAAACTTTTTGAAGAAGCAAGCTCAAATAGAAAAGTGCTAAAGACCATTGGTTTAGGAATGTGATTTAATAAGTCAATTAGAGTTGATAAAGAGATGGTTGCATGTTCAAAAGGATTGAATCAAATTGAAATGGAATATGAAACCAAAAACACATATTAGAAAAACTTAGTGAAGAAGAAAGCTCAAATAGAAAAGTTCTAAACACCATTGGTTTAGGAATGTGATTTAATAAGCCAATTAGAGTTGATAAAGAGATGATTGCATGTTTAAAAGAATTTGAATCAGAATTGAAATGGAATATGAAACCAAAAACACATATTAGACAAACTTAGTGAAGAAGAAAGCTTAAATAGAAAAGTTCTAAACACCATTGGCGTAGGAATGTGATTTAATAAGCCAATTAGAGTTGATAAAGAGATGGTTGCATGTTTAAGAGAATTTGAATCAGAGTTGAAATGGAATATGAAACCAAAAACACATATTAGACAAAATTAGTGAAGAAGAGAGCTCAAATATAAAAGTTCTAAACACCATTGGTTTAGGAATGTGATTTAATAAGCCAATTAGAGTTGATAAAGAGATGGTTGCATGTTCAAAAGAATTTGAATCATAATTGAAATGGAATATGAAACCAAAAATACATATTAGACAAAATTAGTGAAGAAGAAAGCTCAAATAGAAAAGTTCTAAACACCATTGGTGTAGGAATGTGATTTAATAAGCCAATTAGAATTCATAAAGAGATCGTTGAATGTTCAAAAGAATTGAATTAAAATTGAAATGGAATATGAAACCAAAACACATATTAGACAAACTTAGTGAAGGAGCAAGCTCAAATAGAAAATTTCTAAACAAGGTTTAGGAATGTGTTTTAATAAGCCAATTAGAGTTGATTAAGAGCTGGTTGCATGTTCCAAAGAATTTGAATCAAAATTGAAAAGGAATATGAAACAAAAAACACATATTAGACAAACTTAGTTAAGAAGAAAGCTCAAATAGAAAAGTTCTAAACACCATTGTCATAGGAATGTGATTTATTAAGCCAATTAGAGTTGGTAAAGAGATGGTTGCATGTTCAAAAGAATTTGAATCAAAATTGAAATAAAATATGAAACCAAAAACACATCATAGACAAATTTAGCGAAGAAGAAAGCTCAAATAGAAAAGTTCTAACCGCCATTGGTTTAGGAATGTGATTTAATAACCTAAATAGAGTTGATAAAGAGATGGTTGCACGTTCAAAAGAATTTGAATCAAAATTGAAATAAAATATGAAACCAAAAACACATATTTGACAAAATTAGCGAAGAAGCAAGCTTAAATAGAAAAGTTCTAAACACCATTGGCGTAGGAATGTTATTTAATTAGCCAATTAGAGTTGATAAAGAGATGATTGCATGTTTAAAAGAATTTGAATCAGAATTGAAATAGAATATGAAACCAAAAACACATATTAGACAAACTTAGTGAAGAAGAAAGCTCAAATAGAAAAGTTCTAAACACCATTGGCATAGGAATGTGATTTAATAATCCAATTAGAGTTGATAAAGAGATGGTTGCATGTTCAAAACAATTTGAATTAAAATTAAAATGGAATATGAAACCAAAACACATATTAGACAAAATTAGTGAAGAAGAAAACTCAAATAGAAAAGTTCTAAACACCATTGGCATAGGAATGTGATTTAATAAGCCAATTAGAATTCATAAAGAGATGGTCGCATGTACAAAAGAATTTGAATCAAAATTGAAATGGAATATGAAACCAAAAACACATATTAGACAAACTTAGTGAAGAAGAAAGCTCAAATAGAAAAGTTCTAAACACCATTGGTTTAGGAATGTGATTTAATAAGCCAATTAGAGTTGATAAAGAGATGGTTGCATGTTTAAGAGATTTTGAATCAGAGTTGAAATGAAATATGAAACCAGAAACATATATTAGGCAAACTTAGTGAAGAAGAAAGCTCAAATAGAAAAGTTCTAAACACCATTGGTTTAGGAATGTGATTTAATAAGCCAATTAGAGTTGATAAAGAGATGGTTGCATGTTCAAAAGAATTTGAATCAAATTGAAATAGAATATGAAACCAAAAGCTCAACTAGGAAAACTTAGTGAAGAAAAAAGCTCAAATAGAAAAGTTCTAGACACCATTGGTTTAGGAATGTCATTTAATATGCCAATTAGAGTTCATAAAGAGATGGTTGCATGTTCAAAAGAATTTGAATCAAAATTGAATTGGAATATTAAACTAAAAACACATGTTAGAAAAACTTAGTGAAGAAGAAAGCTCAAATAGAAAAGTTCTAAACACCATTGGTTTATGAATGTGATTTAATAAGCCAATTAGAGTTGATAAAGAGCTAGTTGCATGTTCAAAAGAATTTGAGTCAGAATTGAAATGGAATATGAAACCAAAAATACATATTAGACAAACTTAGTGAAGAAGAACGCTCAAATAGAAAAGTTCTAAACACCATTGGTTTAATAATGTGATTTAATAAGCCAGTTAGAGTTGATAAAGAGATGGTTGCTTGTTCAAAAGAATTTCAGTCAGAATTGAAATGGAATATGAAACCAAAACACATATTAGACAAACTTAGTGAAGAAGAAAGCTCAAATAGAAAAGTTCTAAACACCATTGGTTTAGGAATGTGATTTAATAAGCCAATTAGAGTTGATAAAGAGATGGTTGCATGTTCAAAAGAATTTGAATCAAATTGAAATGGAATATGAAACCAAAACACATATTAGACAAACTTAGTGAAGAAGAAAGCTCAAATAGAAAAGTTCTAAACACCATTGGTTTAGGAATGAGATTTAATAAGCCAATTACAGTTGAAAGAGAGATGGTTGCATGTTCAAAAGAATTTGAATCAAATTGAAATGGAATATGAAACCAAAAACAAATAGAAATTTAAAGGTTTGCATATTAGAAAATTGAAATGGAATATGAAACAAACTTAGTGAAGAAGAAGGCTCAAATAAAAAAGTTCTAAACACCATTGGCCTAGGAATGTGATTTAATCAGCCAATTAGAGTTGATAAAGAGATGGCTGCATGTTCAAAAGAATTTGAAATAGAATTGAATGGAATATGAAACCAAAAACACATATTAGACAAACTTACTGAAGAAGCAAGCTCAAATAGAAAATTTCAAACACTATTGGCCTACGAATGTGATTTAATAGGCCAGTTACAGTTGATAAATAGATGGTTGTATGTTCAAAAGAATTCGAATCAGAATTGAAATGGAATATAAAACCAAAAGCACATATTAGACAAACTTCGTGAATAAGAAAATTCAAATAGAAAATTCCTCAACACTATTGGCCTAGGAATGTGATTTAATCAGCCAATTAGAGTTGATAATGAGATGGTTACATGTTCAAAAGAATTTGAATCAAATTGAAATGGAATATGAAACCAAAAACACATATTAGACAAACTTAGTGAAGAAGAAAGCTCAAATAGAAAAGTTCTAAACACTATTGGCCTAGGAATGTGATTTAATCAGCCAATTAGAGTTGATAATGAGATGGTTACATGTTCAAAAGAATTTGAATTAGAATTGAAATGGAATATGAAACCAAAAGCACATATTAGGCAAAATTAGTAAAGAAGAAAGATCAAATAGAAAAGTTCTAAACACCATTGGCCTAGGATTGTGTTTTAATAAGCCAATTAGAGTTGATAAAGAGATGGTTGCATGTTCAAAAGAATTTGAATCAAATTGAATTGGAATAGGAAACCAAAAACACATATTAGACAAACATAGTGAAGAAGAAAGCTCAAATAGAAAATTCTAAACACCATTGGTTTAGGAATGTGATTTAATATGCCAATTAGAGTTGATAAAGAGATGGTTGCATGTTCAAGTGAATTTGAATCAGAATTGAAATGGAATATGAAACCAAAAACACATATTAGACAAACTTAGTGAAGAAGAAAGCTCAAATAGAAAAGTTCTAAACACCATTGGTTTAGGAATGTGATTTAATAAGCCAATTAGAGTTGATAAAGCGGTGGTTGCATGATGAAAAGAATTTGAATCATAATTGAAATGGTATATGAAACCAAAAACACATATTAGACAAAATTAGTGAAGAAGAAACCTCAAATAGAAAAGTTCTAAACACCATTGGTTTGGAATGTGATTTAATATGCCAATTAGAGTTCATAAAGAGATGGTTGCATGTTCAAAAGAATTTGAATCAAAATTGAAATAAAATATAAAATCAAAAACACATCATAGATAAATTTAGCGAAGAAGAAAGCACAAATAGAACATTTCTAAACACCATTGCCCTAGGAATGTGATTTAATAAGCCAATTAGAGTTGATAAAGAGATGGTTGCATGTTCAAAAGAATTTGAATCAAAATTGAAATGGAATATGAAACCAAAACACAAATTAGACAAACTTAGTGAAGAAGAAAGCTCAAATAGAAAAGTTCTAAACATCATTGGTTTAAGAATGTGGTTTAATAAGCCAATTAGAGTTCATAAAGAGATTGTTGCATGTTCAAAAGAATTTGAATCAAAATTGAAATGGAATATGAAACCAAAAATACATATTAGACAAACTTAGTGAAGAAGCAAGCTCAAATAGAAAACTTCTAAACACCATTGGCACAAGAATGTGATTTAATAAGCCAATTAGAGTTGGTAAAGAGCTGGTTGCATGTTCAAACGAATTTGAATCATAATTGAAATGGAATATGAAACCAAAAACACATATTAGACAAACAAAGCGAAGCAGAAAGCTCAAATAGAAAACTTCTAAACACCATTGGTTTAGGAATGTGATTTAAGAAGCCAATTAGAGTTCATAAAAGGATGGTTGCATGTTCAAAAGAATTTGAATCAGAATTGAAATGGAATATGAAACCAAAAACACATATTAGACAAACATAGCGAAGAAGAAAGCTCAAATAGAAAAGTTCGAAACACCATTGGTTTAGGAATGTGATTTAATAAGCCAATTAGAGTTCATAAAGAGATGGTTGCATGTTCAAAAAAATTTCAATCAGAATTGAAATGGAATATGAAACCAAAAACACATATTAGACAAACATAGCGAAGAAGAAAGCTCAAATAGAAAAGTCCTAAACACCATTGGTTTATGAATGTGAATTAATAAGCCAATTAGAGTTGATAAAGAGGTGGTTGCATGTTCAAAAGAATTTGAATCAGAATTGAAATGGAATATGAAACCCAAAACACATATTAGACAAACATAGCGAAGAAGAAAGCTCAAATAGAAAAGTTCTAAACACCATTGGTTTAGGAATGTGATCGAATAAGCTAATTAGAGTTGATAAAGAGGTGGTTGCATGTTCAAAAGAATTTGACTCAGAATTGAAATGGAATATGAAACCAAAAACACATATTAGACAAACTTAGTGAAGAAGAAAGCTCAAATAGAAAAGTTCTAAACACCATTGGTTTAGGAATGTGATTTAATAAGCCAATTAGAGTTGATAACGAGATGGTTGCATGTTCAAAAGAATTTGAATCAGAATTGAAATGGAATATGAAACCAAAAACACATATTAGACAAATATAGCGAAGAATCAAGCTCAAATAGAAAAGTTCTAAACACCATTGGTTTAGGAATGTGAGTTAATAAGCCAATTAGAGTTGATAAAGAGCTGGTTGCATGTTCAAAAGAATTTGAATCAAAATTGAAATGGAATATAAAATCCAAAAACACATTTTAGACAAACTTAGTGAAGAAGAAAGCTCAAATAGAAAAGTTCTAAACACCATTAGCATAAGAATGTGATAAATTAAGCCAATTAGAGTTGATAAAGAGCTGGTTGCATGTTCAAAAGAATTTGAATCAAAATTGAAATGGAATATGAAACCAAAAACACATATTAGACAAACTTAGTGAAGAAGAAAGTTCAAATAGAAAACTTCTGAACACCATTGGTTTAGGAATGTGATTTACTAAGCCAATTAGAATTCATAAGGAGATGGTTGCATGTTCAAAAGAATTTGAATCAAAATTGAAATAAAATATGAAACCAAAAACACATATTAGACAAACTTAGTGAAGATGAAAGCTCAAATAGAAACGAACTAAACACGATTGGTTTAGGAATCTGATTTAATAAGCCAATTAGAGTTGATAAAGAGATGGTTGCATGTTCAAAAGAATTTGAATCAAATTGAAATAGAATATGAAACCAAAAACACATATTAGACAAACTTAGTGAAGAAGAATGCTCAAAAAGAAAAGTTCTAGACACGATTGGTTTAGGAATGTGATTTAATAAGCCAATTAGAGTAGATAAAGAGCTGGTTACATGTTCAAAAGAATTTGAATCAGAATTGAAATGGAACATGAAAGCAAAAATACATATTAGACAAGCATAGCGAAGAAAAAAGCTCAAATAAAAAAGTTCTAAACACCATTGGTTTAGGAATGTGAATGAATAAGCTAATTAGAGTTGATAAAGAGATGGTTGCATGTTCAAAAGAATTTGATTCAAAATTGAAATGGAATATGAAACCAAAACACATATTAGACAAACTTAGTGAAGAAGAAAGCTCAAATAGAAAAGTTCTAAATACCATTGGTTCAAGAATGTGATTTAATAAGCCAATTAGAGTTGATAAAGAGCTGGTTGCATGTTCAAAAGAAATTGAATCAGAATTGAAATGGAATATGAAAGCAAAAACACATATTAGACAAACATAGCGAAGAAGAAAGCTCAAATAGAAAAGTTCTAAATACCATTGGTTCAAGAATGTGATTTAATAAGCCAATTAGAGTTGATAAAGAGATGGTTGCATGTTCAAAAGAATTTGAATCAAATTGAAATGGAATATGAAACCAAAACACATATTAGACAAACTTAGTGAAGAAGAAAGCTCAAATAGAAAAGTTCTAAACACCATTGGTTTAGGAATGTGATTTAATAAGCCAATTAGAGTTGATAAAGAGATGGTTGCATGTTCAAAAGAATTGAATCAAATTGAAATGGAATATGAAACCAAAACACATATTAGACAAACTTAGTGAAGAAGAAAGCTCAAATAGAAAAGTTCTAAACACCATTGGTTAGGAATGTGATTTAATAAGCCAATTAGAGTTGATAAAGAGATGGTTGCATGTTCAAAAGAATTTGAATCAAATTGAAATGGAATATGAAACCAAAAACACATATTAGACAAACTTAGTGAGGAAGAAAGCTCAAATAGAAAACTTCTAAACACCATTGGTTTAGGAATGTGATTTAATAAGCCAATTAGAGTTGATAAAGAGATGGATGCATTTTCAAAAGAATTTGAATCAAATTGAAATGGAATATGAAACCAAAAACACATATTAGACAAACTTAGTGAAGAAGAAAGCTCAAATAGAAAAGTTCTAAACACCATTGGTTTAGGAATGTGATTTAATAAGCCAATTAGAGTTGATAAAGAGATGGTTGCATGTTCAAAAGAATTTGAATCAAAATTGAAATGGAATATGAAACCAAAACACACATATTAGACAAACTTAGTGAAGAAGAAAGCTCAAATAGAAAAGTTCTAAACACCATTGGTTAGGAATGTGATTTAATAAGCCAATTAGAGTTGATAAAGAGATGGTTGCATGTTCAAAAGAATTTGAATCAAAATTGAAATGGAATATGAAACCAAAAACACATATTAGACAAACTTAGTGAAGAAGAAAGCTCAAATAGAAAAGTTCTAAACACCATTGGTTTAGGAATGTGATTTAATAAGCCAATTAGAGTTGATAAAGAGATGGTTGCATGTTCAAAAGAATTTGAATCAAAATTGAAATGGAATATGAAACCAAAACACATATTAGACAAACTTAGTGAAGAAGAAAGCTCAAATAGAAAAGTTCTAAACACCATTGGTTAGGAATGTGATTTAATAAGCCAATTAGAGTTGATAAAGAGATGGTTGCATGTTCAAAAGAATTTGAATCAAATTGAAATGGAATATGAAA
Organism: Senna siamea; assembly: GCA_031216115.1. Lineage (NCBI taxonomy): Eukaryota > Viridiplantae > Streptophyta > Magnoliopsida > Fabales > Fabaceae > Senna > Senna siamea. The sequence goes on from JAVHNK010000219.1 coordinate 131,523, forward strand.
CCAAAAACACATATTAGACAAACTTAGTAAAGAAGAAAGCTCAAATAGAAAAGTTCTAAACACCATTGGCCCTGGAATGTGTTTAATATGCCAATTAGAGTTGATAAAGAGATGGTTGCATGTTCAAAAGAATTTGAATCAAAATTGAAATGGAATATGAAACCAAAACACATATTAGACAAACTTAGTGAAGAAGAAAGCTCAAATAGAAAAGTTCTAAACACCATTGGTTTAGGAATGTAATTTAATAAGCGAATTAGAGTTGATAAGGATCCGGTTGCATGTTCAAAAGAATTTGAATCAAAATTGAAATGGATTACGAAATCAAAACACATATTAGACAAACTTAGTGAAGAAGAAAGCTCAAATAGAAAAGTTCTAAACACCATTGGCCTTAGGAATGTGATTTAATAAGCCAATTAGAGTTGATAAAGAGATGGTTGCATGTTCAAAAGAATTTGAATCATAATTGAAATGGAATATGAAACCAAAAACACATATTAGACAAAATTAGTGAAGAAGAAAGCTCAAATAGAAAAGTTCTAAACACCATTGGTATAGGAATGTGATTTAATAAGCCAATTAGAATTGATAAAGAGATGGTTGTTTGTTCAAAAGAATTTGAATCAAAATTGAAATGGAATTTGAAACCAAAGACACATATTAGACAAACTTAGTGAAGAAGAAAGCTCAAAGAGAAAAGTTCTAAACATCATTGGTTTAGGAATGTGATTTAATAAGCCAAGTAGAGTTCATAAAGAGATGGTTGCATGTTCAAAAGAATTGAATTAAACTTGAAATGGAATTTGAAACGAAAAGCTCATACTAGGCAAACTTAGTGAAGAAGAAAGCTCAAATAGAAAAGTTCTAAACACCATTGGTTTGGAATGTGATTTAATATGCCAATTAGAGTTCATAAAGAGATGGTTGCATGTTCAAAAGAATTTGTATCAGAATTGAAATGGAATATGAAACCAAAAACGCATATTAGAGAGGCTTAGCCAAGAAGAAAGTTCAAATAGAAAAGTTCTAAACACCATTGGCTAGGAATGTGATTTAATAAGCCGATTAGAGTTCATAAAGAGATGGTTGCATGTTCAAAAGAATTGAATTAAACTTGAAATGGAATTTGAAACGAAAAGCTCATACTAGGCAAACTTAGTGAAGAAGAAAGCTCAAATTTGAAATTTCTAAACACATTTGGCCTAGGAATTTTATTTAATAAGCCAATTAGAGTTGACAAAGAGCTGGTTGCATGTCCAAAAGAATTTCAATCAGAATCGAAATGGAATATGAAACCGAAAACACATATTAAACAAACTTAGTGAAGAAGAAAGCTCAAATAGAAAAGTTCTTAACACCATTGGTTTAGGAATGTGATTTAATAAGCCAATTAGAGTTAATAAAGAGATGGTTGCATATGCAAAAGAATTGAATTAAAATTTAAATTGAATATGAAACCCAAAGCACATTGTAGGCAAACTTAGTGAAGAAGAAAGCTCAAATAGAAAAGTTCTAAACACCATTGGTTTGGAATGTGATTTAATATGCCAATTAGAGTTCATAAAGAGATGGTTGCATGTTCAAAAGAATTTGTATCAGAATTGAAATGGAATATGAAACCAAAAATACATATTAGACAAACATAGCGTAGAAGAAAGCTCAAATAGAAAAGTTCGAAACACCATTGGCATAGGAATGTGATTTAATAAGCCAATTAGAGTTGATAAAGAGCTGGTTGCATGTTCAAAAGAATTTGAATCAGAATTGAAATAGAATATGAAACCAAAAATACATATTAGACAAACATAGCGTAGAAGAAAGCTCAAATAGAAAAGTTCTAAACACCATTGGTTTAGGAATGTGATTTAATAAGCCAATTAGAGTTGATAAAGAGATGGTTGCATGTTCAAAAGAATTTGAATTAGAATTGAAATGGAATATGAAACCAAAAACACATATTAGACAAACATAGCGAAGAAGAAAGCTCAAATAGAAAAGTTCTTAACACCATTGGTTTAGGAATGTGATTTAATAAGCCAATTAGAGTTAATAAAGAGATGGTTGCATGTGCAAAAGAATTGAATTAAAATTGAAATGGAATATGAAACCCAAACACATATTAGACAAACTTAGTGAAGAAGAAAGCTCAAATAGAAACATTCTAAACACCATTGGTTTAGGAATGTGATTTAATAAGCCAATTAGAGTTGATAAAGAGATGGTTGCATGTTCAAAAGAATTTGAATCAGATTTCAAAGGGAATATGAAACCAAAAACACATATTGGACAAACTTAGCAAAGAAGAAAGCTTAAATAGAAAAGTTCTAAACACCATTGGTTTAGGAATGTGATTTAATAAGCCAATTAGAGTTGATGAAGAGGTGGTTGCATGTTCAAAAGAATTTGAATCAAAATTGAAAAAAAATATGAAACCAAAAACACATATTTGACAAACTTAGTGAAGAAGAAAGCTCAAATAGAAAAGTTCTAAACACCATTGGTTTAGGAATGTGATTTAATAAGCCAATTAGAGTAGATAAAGCGATGGTTCCATGTTCAAAAGAATTTGAATCAAAATTGAAAAAAAATATGAAACCAAAAACACATATTAGGCAAACTTAGTGAAGAAGAAAGCTCAAATAGAAAAGTACTAAACTCCATTGCTTTAGGAATGTGATTTAATAAGCCAATTAGAGTTCATAAAGAGATGGTTGCATGTTCAAAAGAATTTGAATCAAATTGAAATGGAATATGAAACCAAAACACATATTAGACAAAATTAGTGAAGAAGAACGCTCAAATAGAAAAGTTCTAAACACCATTGGCATAGGAATGTGATTTAATAAGCCAATTAGAGTTCATAAAGAGATTTTTGATGTTCAAAAGAATTTGAATCAAAATTGAAATGGAATATGAAACCAAAAACACAAATTAGACAAACTTAGTGAAGAAGAAAGCTCAAATAGAAAAGTTCTAAACACCATTGGCATAGGAATGTGATTTAATAAGCCAATTAGAGCTCATAAAGAGATGGTTGCATGTTCAAAAGAATTTGAATCAAAATTCAAATGAAATATGAAACCAAAAACACAAATTAGACAAACTTAGTGAAGAAGAAAGCTCAAATAGAAAATTTCTAAACACCATTGGTTTAAGAATGTGGTTTAATAAGCCAATTAGAGTTCAGAAAGGGATGGTTGCATGTTTAAAAGAATTTCAATCAGAATTGAAATGGAAAATGAAACCAAAAACACATATTAGACAAACTTAGTGAAGAAGAAAGCTCAAATAGAAAAGTTCTAAACACCATTGGTTTAAGAATGTGGTTTAATAAGCCAATTAGAGTTCATAAAGAGATGGTTGCATGTTCAAAAGAATTTGAATCAAAATTGAAAAAAATATGAAACTAAAATCACATATTAGACAAACTTAGTGAAGAAGAAAGCTCAAATAGAAAAGTTCTAAACACCATTGGCCTAAGAATGTGTTTTAATATGCCACTTAGAATTCATAAAGAGATGGTTGCATGTTCAAAAGAATTTGAATCAGAATTGAAATGGATTACGAAATCAAAAACACATATTAGACAAACTTAGTGAAGAAGAAAGCTCAAATAGAAAAGTTCTAAACACCATTGGTTTAGGAATGTGATTTAATAAGCCAATTGAGTTGATAAAGAGCTGGTTGCATGTTCAAAAGAATTTGAATCAAAATTGAAATGGAATATGAAACCAAACACACAAATTAGATAAACTTAGTGAAGAAGAAAGCTCAAATAGAAAAGTTCTAAACACCATTGGCCTAGGAATGTGATTTAATATGCCAATTAGAGTTCATAAAGAGATGGTTGCATGTTCAAAAGAATTTGAATCAGAATTGAAATGGAATATGAAACCAAAAACACATATTAGACAAACTTAGTGAAGAAGAACGCTCAAATAGAAAAGTAATAAACACCATTGGTTTGGAATGTGATTTAATATGCCAATTAGAGTTGATAAAGAGCTGGTTGCATGTTCAAAAGAATTTGAATCAGAATTGAAATGGAATATGAAACCAAAAATACATATTAGACAAACTTAGTGAAGAAGAAAGCTCAAATAGAAAAGTTCTACACACCATTGGCTCGGAATGTGATTTAATAATCCAATTAGTGTTGATAAATAGATGGTTGTATGTTCTGAAGAATTTGAATCAAAATCGAAATCGAATATGAAACCAAAAACAGATATTAGACAAACTTAGTGAAGAAGAAAGTTCAAATAGAAAAGTTCTAAACACCATTGGTTTAGGAATGTGATTTAATAAGCCAATTAGAGTTGATAAAGAGATGGTTGCATGTTTAAGAGATTTTGAATCAGAGTTGAAATGAAATATGAAACCAGAAACACAAATTAGGCAAACTTAGTGAAGAAGAAAGCTCAAATAGAAAAGTTCTAAACACTATTGGTTTAGGAATCTGTTTTTATAAGCCAATTAGAGTTGATAAAGAGATGGTTCCATGTTCGAAAGAATTGAATTAAAATTGAAATAGAATATGAAACCAAAAACACATATTAGACAAACATAGCGAAGAAGAAAGCTCAAATAGATTCGTTCTAAACACCATTGGTTTAGGAATGTGATTTAATAAGCCAATTAGAGTTGATAAAGAGATGGTTGCATGTTCAAAAGAATTGAATTAAAATTGAAATGGAATATAAAACCAAAAGCACATACTAGGGAAACCTAGTGAAGAAGAAAGCTCAAATTGAAAAGTTCTAAACACCATTGGTTTGGAATGTGATTTAATATGCCAATTAGAGTTCATAAAGAGATGGTTGCATGTTCAAAAGAATTTGAATCAGAATTGAAATGGAATATGAAACCAAAAACACATATTAGACAAACATAGCGAAGAAGAAAGCTCAAATAGAAAAGTTCTAAACACCATTGGCATAGGAATGTGATTTAATAAGCCAATTAGAATTCATAAAGAGATGGTCGCATGTACAAAAGAATTTGAATCAAAATTGAAATGGAATATGAAACCAAAAACACATATTAGACAAACTTAGTGAAGAAGAAAGCTCAAATAGAAAAGTTGTAAACACCATTAGCCTAGGAATGTGATTTAATAAGCCAATTAGAGTTGATAAAGAAATGGTTGCATGTTCAAAAGAATTCAATGAAACTAGAAATGGAATATGAAACCAAAACCACATATTAGGCAAACTTAGTGAAGAAGAAAGCTCAAATAGAAAAGTTCTAAACACCATTGGTTTAGGAATGTGATTGAATAAGCTAATTATAGTTGATAAAGATATGGTTGCATGTTCAAAAGAATTGAATTAAAATTGAAATGGAATATAAAACCAAAAACACATATTAGACAAACTTAGTGAAGAAGAAAGCTCAAATAGAAAACTTCTAAACACCATTGGTTTAGGAATGTGATTTAATAAGCCAATTAGAGTTGATAAAGAGATGGTTGCATGTTCAAAAGAATTTGAATCAAATTGAAATGGAATATGAAACCAAAACACATATTAGACAAACTTAGTGAAGAAGAAAGCTCAAATAGAAAAGTTCTAAACACCATTGGTTTAGGAATGTCATTCAATAAGCCAATTAGAGTTGATAAAGAGATGGTTGCATGTTCAAAAGAATTTGAATCAAAATTGAAATGGAATATTAAACTAAAAACACATATTAGAGAGGCTTAGCCAAGAAAAAAGTTCAAATAGAAAAGTTCTCAATACCATTAGCCTAGGAATGTGATTTAATGAGCCAATTAGAATTGATAAAGAGATGGTTGCTTGTTCAAAAGAATTTGAATCAAAATTGAAATGGAATTTGAAACCAAAGACACATATTAAAAAAACTTAGTGAAGAAGAAAGCTCAAATAGAAAAGTTCTAAACACCATTGGTTTCGAATGTGATTTAATATGCCAATTAGAGTTCATAAAGAGATGGTTGCATTTTCAAACGAATTTGAATCAAAATTGAAATGGAATGAAATGAAATGGAATGAAATGAAACTAAACACCATTGCACATTTGATTTAATAAGCCAATTA
>JAVHNK010000219.1:138084-211184 GCA_031216115.1 Senna siamea
TATTTGATTTGTCTAATAGTTTGTAATATATTTTTGGTTTGTTTAGAATTTTCTATTTGAGTTTGTCTAATATGTTTTTGTTTCATATTCCATTTCAATTCTCTTTTGAACATGCAACCATCTCTTTATCAACTCTTGGCTTATTAAATCACATTCCTAACCAATGGTGTTTAGAAATTTTCTATTTGAGCTTTCTTCTTCACTAAGTTTGTCTAATATGTGTTTTGGTTTCATATTCCATTTCAATTTTAATTCAATTCTTTTGAACATGCAACCATCTCTTTTTGACCTCTAATTGGCTTATTAAATCACATTCCGAAACTAATGGTGTTTAGAACTTTTTTATTTGAGCTTTCTTGTTCGCTATGTTTGTCTAATATGTGTTTTTTCTTTCATATTCCATTTCAATTTTAATTCAATTCTTTTGACCATGCAACCATCTCTTTATCAACTCTAATTGGCTTATTAAATCACATTCCTAAACCAATGGTGTTTAGAACTTTTCTATGTGAGCTTTCTTCTTCACTAAGTTTGTCTAATATGTGTTTTTGGTTTCATATTCCATTTCAATTTTGATTCAAATTCTTTTGAACATGCAACCATCTCTTTATGAACTCTAATTGGCTTGTTAAATCACATTCCTAAACCAATGGTGATTAGAACTTTTCTATTTGAGCTTTCTTCTTCACTAAGTTTGTCTAATATGTGTTTTTGGTTTCATATTCCATTTCAATTTTGATTCAAATTCTTTTAAACATGCAATCATCTCTTTATCAACTCTAATTGGCTTATTAAATCACATTCCTAAACCAATGGTGTTTAGAACTTTTCTATTTGAGCTTTCTTCTTCACTAAGTTTGTCTAATATGTGTTTTTGGTTTCATATTCCATTTCAATTTTGATTCAAATTCTTTTGAACATGCGACCATCTCTTTATGAACTCTAATTGGCTTATTAAATCACATTCCTATGCCAATGGTGTTTAGAACTTTTCTATTTGAGCTTTCTTCTTCACTAAGTTTGTCTAATATGTATTTTTGGTTTCATATTCCATTTCAATTCTGATTCAAATTCATTTGAACTTGCAACCATCACTTCATCAACTCTAATTGGCTTATTAAATCACATTCCAAACCAATGGTGTTTAGAAATTTTCTATTTGAGCTTTCCTCTTCACTATGTTTGTCTAACATGTGTCTTTATTTAATATTCCTTTTAAATTTTGATTCAAATTCTTTTGAACATACAACCATCTCTTTATGAACTCTAATTGGCATATTAAATCACATTCCAAACCAATGGTGTTTAGAACTTTTCTATTTGAGCTTTCTTCTTCACTAAGTTTATCTAATTTGTGTTTTCGGTTTCATATTCCATTTCAATTCTGATTCAAATTCTTTTGAACTTGCAACCATCACTTCATCAACTCTAATTGGCTTATTAAATCACATTCCTAAGGCAATGGTGTTTAGAAATGTTCTATTTGTGCTTTCTTCGTCACTAAGTTTGCCTAGTATGTGCTTTTGGTTTCATATTCCATTTCAAGTTTCATTAAATTCTTTTGAACATGCAACCATCTCTTTATCAACGCTAATCGGCTTATTAAATCACATTCCTAGGCCAATGGTGTTTAGAACTTTTCTATTTGAACTTTCTTCTTCACTAAGTTTGCCTAGTATGTGCTTTTGGTTTCATATTCCATTTCAACTCTGATTCAAATTATTTTGAACTTGCAACCATCACTTCATCAACTCTAATTGGCTTATTAAATCACATTCCAAACCAATGGTGTTTAGAACTTTTCTATTTGAGCTTTCTTCTTCACTAAGTTTGCCTAGTATGTGCTTTTGGTTTCATATTCCATTTCAAGTTTAATTCAAATTCTTTTGAACATGCAACCATCTCTTTATGAACTGTAATTGGCATATTAAATCACATTCCTAAACCAATGGTGTTTAGAAATTTTCTATTTGAGCTTTCTTCTTCACTAAGTTTGTCTAACATGTGTTTTTAGTTTAATATTCCATTTCAATTCTGATTCAAATTCTTTTGAACATGCAACCATCTCTTTATGAACTCTAATTGGCATATTAAATCACATTCCAAACCAATGGTGTTTAGAACTTTTCTATTTGAGCTTTCTTCTTCACTAAGTTTGTCTAATATGTGTTTTTGGTTTCATATTCTATTTCAATTCTGATTCAAATTCTTTTGAACATGCAACCATCTCTTTATCAACTCTAATTGGCTTATTAAATCACATTCCTAAACCAATGGTGTTTAGAACTTTTCTATTTGAGCTTTCTTCTTCACTAAGTTTGTCTAATATGTGTTTTTGGTTTCATATTCCATTTCAAGTTTAATTCAATTCTTTTGAAAATGCAACCATCTCTTTATCAACTCTAATTGGCTTATTAAATCACATTCCTAAACCAATGGTGTTTAGAACTTTTCTATTTGAGCTTTCTTCCTCGCTATGTTTGTCAAATATGGGGTATTGGTTTAATATTCCATTTCAGTTTTAATTCAATTCTTTTGAACATGCAACCATCTCTTTATCAACTCCAATTAGCTTATTAAATCACATTCCTAAACCAATGGTGTTTAGAAATTTTCTATTTAAGCTTTCTTCTTCACTAAGTTTGTCTAATATGTGTTTTGGTTTCATATTCCATTTCAATTTGATTCAAATTCTTTTAAACATGCAACCATCTCTTTATCAACTCTAATTGGCTTATTAAATCACATTCCTAAACCAATGTTGTTTAGAACTTTTCTATTTGATCTTTCTTCTTCACTAAATTTGTCTAATATGTGTTTTGGTTTCATATTCCATTTCAATTTTGATTCAAATTCTTTTGAACATGCAACCATCTCTTTATCAACTCTAATTGGCTTATTAAATCACATTCCTAGGCAATGGTGTTTAGAACTTTTCTATTTGAGCTTTCTTCTTCACTAAGTTTGTCTAATATGGGTTTTGGGTTTCATATTTCATTTCAATTTTAATTCAATTCTTTTGAACATGCAACCATGTCTTTATCGACTCTAATTAGCTTATTCAATCACATTCCTAAACCAATGGTGTTTAAAACTTTTCTATTTGAGCTTTCTTCTTCACTAAGTTTGTCTAATATGTCTTATTGGTTTTTATATTCCATTTCAATTCTAATTCTAATTCTTTTGAACATGCAACCAGCTCTTTATCAATCTAATTGGCTTATTAAATCATATTGCTAGAGCAAACGTGTTTAGAATTTTTCTATTTGAGCTATCTTCTTCACTAAGTTTGTCTAATATGTGTTTTTGATTTATATTCCATTTCAATTTTGCTTCAAATGCTTTTGAACATGCAACCAGCTCTTTAACAACTCTAATTGGCTTATTAAATCACTTTCCTAGGCCAATGGTGTTTAGAACTTTTCTATTTGAGCTTTCTTCTTCACTAAGTTTGTCTAATATGTGTTTTCGGTTTCATATTCCATTTCAATTCGATTCAAATTCTTTTGAACATGCAACCATCTCTTTATGAACTCTAATTGGCTTATTAAACCACATTCCTAAACCAATGGTGTTTAGAACTTTTCTATTAGAGCTTTCTTTTTCGCTATGTTTGTCTAATATGTGTTTTTGATTTAATATTCCATTTCAATTCTAATTCAAATTCTCTTGAACATGCAACCATCTCTTTATCAACTCTAATTGGCATATTAAATCACATTCCTAAACCAATGCTGTTTAGAACTTTTGTATTCGAGCTTTCTTCTTCACTAAGTTTGCGTAGTATGTGTTTTTTGTGTGATATTCCATTTCAATTTTAATTCAATTCTTTTGAACATGCAACTATCTCTTTATCAACTCTACTTGGCTTATTAAATCACATTCCTATGACAATGGTGTTTAGAACTTTTCTATTTGAGCTTTATTCTTCGCTATGTTTATGTAATATGTGTTTTTTGTTTTATATTCCATTTCAATTCAGATTCAAATTTTTTTGAACATTCAACCAGCTCTTTATCAACTCTAACTGGCTTATTAAAACACATTCCGAGGCCCAACGTGTTTTGAAATTTTCTATTTGAGCTTGCTTCTCCGCTAAGTTTTCCTAATATGTGCTTTGGGTTTCATATTTTATTTCAATTTTGATTCCAATTCTTTTGAACATGCAACCATCTCTTTATCAACTCTAATTGACTTATTAAATCACATTCCTAGGGCAATGGTGTTTAGAAATGTTCTATTTGTGCTTTCTTCTTCGCTAAATTTGTCTATGATGTGTTTGTGGTTTCATATTTTATTTCAATTATGATTCAAATTCTTTTCAACATGCAACCAGATCTTTATCAACTCTAATTGGCTTATTAAATCACATTCCTAAACCAATGGTGTTTAGAACCTTTCTATTTGAGCTTTATTCTTCGCTATGTTTGTCTAATATGTGTTTTTGGTTTCATATTCCATTTCAATTCTGATTCAAATTCTTTTGAACATGCAACCATCTCTTTATGAACTCTAATTGGCTTATTAAATCACATTCCTAAACCAATGGTGTTTAGAACTTTTCTATTTGAGCTTTCTTCTTCAATAAGTTTGCCTAGTATGAGCTTTTGGTTTCATATTCTTTTTCAAGTTTAATTCAATTCTTTTGAACATGCAACCATCTCTTTATGAACTCTAATTGGCATATTAAATCACATTCTTAAACCAATGGTGTTTAGAACTTTTCTATTTGAGCTTTCTTCTTCACTAAGTTTGTCTAATATGTGTTTTTGGTTTCATATTCCATTTCAATTCTGATTCAAATTCTTTTGAACATGCTACCATCTCTTTCTGAACTCTAATTGGCATATTAAATCACATTCCAAACCAATGGTGTTGAGAACTTTTCTATTTGAGCCTTCTTCTTCACTAAGTTTGTCTAACATGTGTTTTTTGTTTAATATTCCATTTCAATTCTGATTCATATTTTTTGAACATGCAACCATGTCTTTGTGAACTCTAATTGGCATATTAAATCACATTCCTAGGCCAATGGTGTTTAGAACTTTTCTATTTGAGCTTTCTTCTTCACTAAGTTTGTCTAATATGTGTTTTTGGTTTCATATTCCATTTCAATTATCATTCAAATTCTTTTGAACATGCAACCAGCTCTTTATCAACTCTAATTGGCTTATTAAATCACATTCCTAGGCCAATGGTGTTTAGAACTTTTCTATTTGAGCTTTCTTCTTCACTAAGTTTGTCTAATATTTGTTTTTGGTTTCAGATTCGATTTCAAGTTGAATTCAATTCTTTTGAACATGCAACCATCCCTTTATCAACTCTAATTAGCTGATTAAATGACATTCCTAAACCAATCGTGTTTAGAACGTTTCTATTTGAGCTTTCTTCTTCGCTAAGTTTGTCTAATATGTGTTTTCGGTTTCATATTCCAATTCAATTTTAATTCAATTCTTTTGAACATGCAACCATCCCTTTATCAACTCCAATTGGCTTATTAATCACTTTCCTAATCCAATGGTGTTTAGAACTTTTCTATTTGAGCTTTCTTTTTCACTATGTTTGTCTAATATGTATTTTTGGTTTCATATGTCATTTCAATTCTAATTCAAATTCTTTTGAACATGCAACCAGCTCTGTATCAACTCTAATTGGCTTATTCAACCTCATTCCTAAACCAATGGTGTTTGGAACTTTTCTATTTGAGCTTTCTTCTTCGCTATGTTTATCTAATATGTATTTTTGGTTTTATATGTCATTTCAATTCTGATTCAAATTCTTTTGAACATGCAACCAGCTCTTTATCAACTCTAATTAGCTTATTAAATCACATTCCTAAACCAATGGTGTTTAGAACTTTTCTATTTGAGCTTTCTTTTTCGCTATGTTTGTCTATTATGTGTTTTGGTTTCATATTCCATTTCAATTTTAATTCAATTCTTTTGAACAAGCAACCAGCTCTTTATTGACTCTAATTGGCGTAATAAATCACATTCCTAAACCAATGGTGTTTAGAACTTTTCTATTTGAGCTTTCTTCTTCGCTAAGTTTGTTTAATATGTGTTCGGTTTCATATTCCATTTCAATTCTGATTCAAATTCTTTTGAACATGCAACCAGCTCTTTATCAAATCTAATTGGCTTATTAAATCACATTCATAGTGCAAACATGTTTAGAACTTTTCTATTTGAGCTTTCTTCTTCGCTAAGTTTGTCTAATATGTGTTTTCGGTTTCATATTCCATTTCAATTCTGATTCAAATTCTTTTGAACATGCAACCAGCTCTTTATCAACTCTAATTGGCTTATTAAATCACATTCCTAAATCAATGGTGTTTAGAACTTTTCTATTTGAGCTTTCTTCTTCACTAAGTTTGTCAAATATGTGTTTTTGGTTTCATATTTTATTTCAATTTTGATTCAAATTCTTTTGAACATGCAACCATCTCTTTATCAACTCTAATTGGCTTATTAAATCACTTTCCTAATCCAATGGTGTTTCCAAATTTTCTATTTGAGCTTTCTTCTTCGCTAAGTTTGTCTAATATGTGTTTCGGTTTCATATTCCATTTCAATTCTGATTCAATTTCTTTTGAACATGCAACCAGCTCTTTATCAACTCTAATTGGCTTATTCAACCTCATTCCTAAACCAATGGTGTTTAGAACTTTTCTATTTAAGCTTTCTTCTTCGCTAAGTTTGTCTAATATGTGTTTTCGGTTTCATATTCCATTTCAATTCTGACTCAAATTCTTTTGAACATGCAACCAGCTCTTTATCAACTCTAATTGGCTTATTAAATCACATTCCTAAACCAATGGTGTTTAGAACTTTTCTATTTGAGCTTTCTTCTTCGCTAAGTTTGTCTAATATATGTTTTCGGTTTCATGTTCCATTTCAATTCTGATTCAAATTCTTTTGAACATGCAACCATCTCTTTATCAACTCTAATTGGCTTATTAAATCACATTCCTATGCCAATGGTGTTTAGAAATTTTCTATTTGAGCTTGCTTCTTCACTAAGCTTGCCTAATATGTGTTTCTGGTTTCATATTTTTTTTCAATTTTGATTCAAATTCTTTTCAACATTCAACCATCTCTTTATCAACTCTAATTGGCTTATTAAATCACATTCCTAAACCAATGGTGTTTCGAACTTTTCTATTTGAGCTTTCTTCTTCACTAAGTTTGTCTAATATGTGTTTTTGGTTTCATATTCCATTTCAATTTTGATTCAAATTCTTTTGAACATGCAACCAGCTCTTTTTCAACTCTAATTGGCTTAATAAATCACATTCCTAAACCAATGGTGTTTAGAACTTATCTATTTGAGCTTACTTCTTCGCTAATTTTGTTTAATATGTGCTTTTGGTTTGATATTCCATTTCAATTTGATTCAAATTCTTTTGAACATGCAACCATCTCTTTATCAACTCTAATTGGCTTATTAAATCACATTCATAAACCAATGGTGTTTAGAACTTTTCTATTTGAGCTTTCTTCTTCACTAAGTTTTTCTATTATGTGTTTTTGGTTTCATATTCGATTTCAATTCTGATTCAAACTCTTTTAAACATGCAACCATCTCTTTATCAACTCTAATTGGCTTATTAAATCACCTTACTAAACCAATGGTGTTTAGAACTTCTCTATTTGAGCTTTCTTCTGCGCTATGTTTGACTAATATGTGCTTTTGATTTCATATTTCATTTCAATTTTAATTCAATTCTTTTGAACATGCAACCATATCTTTATCAACTATAATTAGCTTATTCAATCACATTCCAAAACCAATGGTGTTTCGAACTTTTCTATTTGAGCTTTCTTCTTCACTAAGTTTGCCTAATATGTGTTTCTGGTTTCATATTTCATTTCAACTCTGATTCAAATTCTTTTGAACATGCAACCATCTCTTTATCAACTCTAATTGGCTTATTAAATCACATTCCTAAACCAATGGTGTTTAGAACTTTTCTATTTGAGCTTTCTTCTTCACTAAGTTTGTCTAATATGTGTTTTGGTTTCATATTCCATTTCAATTTGATTCAAATTCTTTTGAACATGCAACCATCTCTTTATCAACTCTAATTGGCTTATTAAATCACATTCCTAAACCAATGGTGTTTAGAACTTTTCTATTTGAGCTTTCTTCTTCACTAAGTTTGTCTAATATGTGTTTTGGTTTCATATTCCATTTCAATTTTAATTCAAATTCTTTTGAACATGCAACCATCTCTTTATCAACTCTAATTGGCTTATTAAATCACATTCCTAAACCAATGGTGTTTAGAACTTTTCTATTTGAGCTTTCTTCTTCACTAAGTTTTTCTATTATGTGTTTTTGGTTTCATATTCGATTTCAATTCTGATTCAAACTCTTTTGAACATGCAACCATCTCTTTATCAACTCTAATTGGCTTATTAAATCACATTCCTAACCAATGGTGTTTAGAACTTTTCTATTTGAGCTTTCTTCTTCACTAAGTTTGTCTAACATGTGTTTTTAGTTTAATATTCCAATTCAATTTTGATTCAAATTCTTTTGAACATGCAACCATCTCTTTATGAACTCTAATCGGCTTATTAAATCACATTCCTAAACCAATGGTGTTTAGAAATTTTCTATGTGAGCTTTCTTCTTCACTAAGTTTGTCTAACATGTGTTTTTAGTTTAATACTCCATTTCAATTCTGATTCAAATTCTTTTGAACATGCAACCATCTCTTCATCAACTCTAATCGGCTTATTAAATCACATTCCTAGGCCAATGGTGTATAGAACTTTTCTATTTGAGCTTTCTTCTTCACTAAATTTTTCTAATATGTGTTTTTGGTTTCATATTCCGTTTCAATTCTGATTCAAATTCGTTTGAACATGCAACCATCTCTTTATCAACTCTAATTGGCATATTATATCACATTCTTAAACCAACGGTGTTTAGAAATTTTGAATTTGAGCTTGCTTCTTCACTAAGTTTGCCTAATATGTGCTTTGGGTTTCATATTCCATTTCAATTTTAATTCAATTCTTTTCAACATACAACCATCTCTTTATCAACTCTAATTGGCTTATTAAATCACATTCCTAAACCAATGGTGTTTAGAACTTTTCTATTTTAGCTTTCTTCTTTGCTATGTTTGTCTCATATTTGTTTTTGGTTTCATATTCCATTTCAATTCTGATTCAAATTCTTTTAAACATGCAATCATCTCTTTATCAACTCTAATTGGCTTATTAAATCACATTCCTAGGCCAATGGTGTTTAGAACTTTTCTATTTGAGCTTTCTTCTTCACTAAATTTTTCTAATATGTGTTTTTGGTTTCATATTCCGTTTCAATTCTGATTCAAATTCGTTTGAACATGCAACCATCTCTTTATCAACTCTAATTGGCTTATTAACCACTTTCCTAAACCAATGGTGTTTAGAACTTTTCTATTTGAGCTTTCTTCTTCGCTATGTTTGTCTAACATGTATTTTTGGTTTCATATTCCATTTCAATTCTGAGTCAAATGCTTTTAAACATGCAATCATCTCTTTATCAACTCTAATTGGCTTATTAAATCACATTCCTAAACCAAAGGTGTTTAGAACTTTTCTATTTGAGCTTTCTAGTTCGGTATATTTGTCTAATATGTGTTTTGGTTTCATATTCCATTTCAATTTTAATTCAATTCTTTTGAACATGCAACAATCTCCTCATGAAGTCTAATTGGCTTATTAAATCACTTTCCAAAAACCAATTGTGTTTAGAACTTTTCTTTTTGAGCTTTATTCCTCGCTATATTTGTCTAATATGTGTTTTTGGTTTCATATTCCATTTCAATTCTGATTCAAATTCTTTTGAACATGCAACCAGCTCTTTATCAACTCTAATTGGCTTATTAAATCACATTCCTAAACCAATGGTGTTTAGAACTTTTCTATTTGAGCTTTCATCTTCACTAAGTTTGTCTAATATGTGTTTTTGGTTTCATATTCCATTTCAATTCTGATTCAAAGTCTTTTGAACATGCAACCAGCTCTTTATCAACTCTAATTGGCTTATTAAATCACATTCTTAAACCAATGGTGTTTAAAACTTTTCTATTTGAGCTTTATTCTTCACAAAGTTTGCCGAATATGTGCTTTGGGTTTCATATTCCATTTCAATTTGAATTCAATTCTTTTGAACATGCAACCATCTCCTTATGAACTCTAATTGGCTTATTAAATCAGATTCCTAAACCAATGGTGTTTAGAACGTTTCTATTTGAGATTTCTTCTTCGCTATGTTTGTCTAATATGTATTTTTGGTTTCATATTCCATTTCAATTCTGATTCAAATTCTTTTGAACATGCAACCAGCTCTTTATCAACTCTAATTGGCTTATTAAATCACATTCCTAAACCAATGGTGTTTAGAACTTTTCTATTTGAGCTTTCTTCTTCGCTATGTTTGTCTATATGTGTTTTTCGTTTCATAGTCCATTTCAATTCTGATTCATATTCTTTTGAACATGTAACCAGCTCTTTATCAACTCTAGTTGGGTTATTGAATCACATTCCTAAACCAATGGTGTTTAGAACTTTTCTATTTGAGCTTTCTTCTTCACTAGGTTTCTCTAATATGTGTTTTTTCTTTCATATTCCATTTCAATTCTGATTCAAATTCTTTTGAACATGCAACCATCACTTTATGAACTCTAATTGGCTTATTAAAT
The DNA here is from genome assembly GCA_031216115.1 of Senna siamea. Taxonomy (NCBI): domain Eukaryota; kingdom Viridiplantae; phylum Streptophyta; class Magnoliopsida; order Fabales; family Fabaceae; genus Senna; species Senna siamea. The sequence continues at coordinate 148,787 of JAVHNK010000219.1, forward strand.
CACATTCCTAAACCAATGGTGTTTAGAACTTTTCTATTTGAGCTTTCTTCTTCACTAGGTTTCTCTATATGTGTTTTTGATTTCATAGTCCATTTCAATTCTGATTCATATTCTTTTGAACATGTAACCAGCTCTTTATCAACTCTGATTGGCTTATTAAATCACATTCCTAAACCAATGGTGTTTAGAACTTTTCTATTTGAGCTTTCTTGTTCACTATGTTTGTCTAATATGTGTTTTTGGTTTCATATTCCATTTCAATTCTGATTCAAATTCTTTTGAACATGCAACCATCTCCTTATCAACTCTAATTGGCTTATTAAATCACATTCCTAAACCAATGGTGTTTAGAACGTTTGTATTTGAGATTTCTTCTTCGCTAAGTTTGTCTAATATGTGTATTGGGTTTCATATTCCATTTCAATTTGATTCAAATTCTTTTGAACATGCAACCATCTCTTTATGAACTCTAATTGGCTTATTAAATCACATTCCTAAACCAATGGTGTTTAGAACTTTTCTATTTGAGCTTTCTTCTTCGCTAAGTTTGTCTAATATGTGTTTTGGTTTCATATTCCATTTCAATTTTGATTCAAATTCTTTTGAACATGCAACCATCTCTTTATTAACTCTAATTGGCTTATTAAATCACATTCATAAATCAATGGTGTTTAGAACTTTTCTATTTGAGCTTTCTTCTTCAATAAGTTTGTCTAATATGTGTTTTTGGTTTCATATTCCATTTCAATTCTGATTCAATTTCTTTTGAACATGCAACCATATCCTTATGAATTCTAATTGGCTTATTAAATCACATTCCTAAACCAATGGTGTTTAGAACTTTTCTATTTGAGCTTTCTTCTTCACTAAGTTTGTCTAATTTGTGTTTTTGGTTTCATATTCCATTTCAATTTGATTCAAATTCTTTTGAACATGCAACCATCTCTTTATGAACTCTAATTGGCTTATTAAACCACATTCCTAAACCAACGGCGTTTAGAACTTTTCTATTTGAGCTTTCTTCTTCACTAAGTTTGTCTAATTTGTGTTTTTGGTTTCATATTCCATTTCAATTGTGATTCAAATTCTTTTCAACATGCAACCAGCTCTTTATCAACTCTAAATGGCTTATTAAATCACATTCCTAGGGCAATGGTGTTTACAAATGTTCTATTTGAGCTTTCTTCGTTACTAAGTTTGTCTAACATGTGTTTTTAGTTTAATATTACATTTCAATTCTGATTCAAATTCTTTTGAACATGCAACCATCTCTTTATGAGCTCTAATTGGCTTAATAAATCACATTCCTATGCCAATGGTGTTTAGAACTTTTCTATTTGAGTTTTCTTCTTCGCTAATTTTGTCTAACACGTGTTTTTAGTTTAATATTACATTTCAATTCTGATTCAAATTCTTTTGAACATGCAACCATCTCTTTATGAACTCTAATTGGCTTATTAAATCACATTCCTAAACCAATGGTGTTTAGAACTTTTCTATTTGAGCTTTCTTCTGCACTAAGTTTGTCTAATATGTGTTTTGGTTTCATATTCCATTTCAATTTGATTCAATTCTTTTCAACATACAACCATCTCTTTATCAACTCTAATTGGCTTATTAAATCACATTCCTAAACCAATGGTGTTTAGAACTTTTCTATTTTAGCTTTCTTCTTCACTAAGTTTGTCTCATATTTGTTTTGGTTTCATATTCCATTTCAATTCTGATTCAAATTCTTTTAAACATACAACCATCTCTTTATCAACTCTAATTGGCTTACTAAATCACATTCCTAAACCAATGGTGTTTAGAAATTTTCTATCTGAGCTTGCTTCTTCACTAAGTTTGCCTAATATGTGCTTTGGGTTTCATATTCCATTTCAATTTTAATTCAATTCTTTTAAACATACAACCATCTCTTTATCAACTCTAATTGGCTTATTAAATCACATTCCTAAACCAATGGTGTTTAGAACTTTTCTATTTTAGCTTTCTTCTTTGCTATGTTTGTCTCATATTTGTTTTTGTTTCATATTCCATTTCAATTCTGATTCAAATTCTTTTAAACATGCAATCATCTCTTTATCAACTCTAATTGGCTTATGAAATCACATTCCTAAACCAATGGTGTTTAGAAATTTTCTATCTGAGCTTGCTTCTTCACTAAGTTTGCCTAATATGTGTTTTTGGTTTCATATTCCGTTTCAATTTTGATTCAAATTCGTTTGAACATGCAACCATCTGTTTATGAACTCTAATTGGCTTATTCAATCACATTCCTAGGACAAACGTGTTTAGAAATTTTCTATTTGAGCTTGCTTCTTCACTAAGTTTGCCTAATATGTGTTTTTGGTTTCATATTCCATTTCAATTCTGATTCAAATTCTTTTGTACATGCAATCATCTCTTTATCAACTCTAATTGGCTTATTAAATCACATTCCTAAACCAATGGTGTTTAGAACTTTTCTATTTGAGCTTTCTTCTTCACTAAGTTTGTCTAATATGTGTTTTGGTTTCATATTCCATTTCAATTTGATTCAAATTCTTTTGAACATGCAACCATCTCTTTATCAACTCTAATTGGCTTATTAAATCACATTCCTAAACAATGGTGTTTAGAACTTTTCTATTTGAGCTTTCTTCTTCACTAAGTTTGTCTAATATGTGTTTTGGTTTCTATATTCCATTTCAATTTTGATTCAAATTCTTTTGAACATGCAGCCAGCTCTTTATCAACTCTAATTGGCTTACTAAATCACATTCCTAAACCAATGGTGTTTAGAACTTTTCTATTTGAGCTTTCTTCTTCACTAAGTTTGTCTAATATGTGTTTTGGTTTCATATTCCATTTCAATTTGATTCAAATTCTTTTGAACATGCAATCATCTCTTTATCAACTCTAATTGGCTTATTAAATCACATTCCTAAACCAATGGTGTTTAGAACTTTTCTATTTGAGCTTTCTTCTTCACTAAGTTTGCCTAATATGTGTCTTTGGTGTCATATTCCATATCAATTATAATTCAAATTCTTTTGAACAAGAAACCATCTCTTTATCAACTCTAACTGTCATATTAAATCACATTCCTCGGCCAATAGTGTTTAGAACTTTTCTATTTGAACTTTCTTCTTCGCCAAGCCTCTCTAATATGTGTTTTTGGTTGCATATTCCGTTTCAACTATTCTTTTGAACATGCAACCATCTCTTTATCAACTCTAATTGGATTATTAAATGACTTTCCTAGCCAGCGGTGTTTAGAACTTTTCTATTTGAACTTTCTTCTTCACTATGTTTGTCTAATATGTGTTTTTGATTTTAAATTTCATTTCAATTCTGATTCAATTTCTTTTAAACATGCAACCATCTCTTTCTCAACTCTAAATGGCTTATTAAATCATATTCCTAAGCCAATGGTGTTTAGAACTTTTCTATTTGAGCTTTCTTCATCACTAAGTTTGTCTAATATGGGTTTTTGGTTTCATATTCCATTTCAATTCTGATTCAAATTCTTTTGAACATGCAACCATCTCTCTATCAACTCTAACTGTCTTATTAAATCACATTCCTAGGCCAATGGTGTTTAGAACTTTTCTATTTGAGCTTTCTTCATCACTAAGTTTGTCTAATATGTGTTTTGGTTTCATATTCCATTTCAATTTTGATTCAAATTCTTTTGAACATGCAACCATCTCTTTATCAACTCTAATTGGCTTATTAAATCACATTCCTAAACCAATGGTGTTTAGAACTTTTCTATTTGAGCTTTCTTCTTCACTAAGTTTGTCTAATATGTGTTTTTGATTTCATATTCCATTTCAATTTGATTCAAATTCTTTTGAACATGCAACCATCTCTTTATCAACTCTAATTGGCTTATTAAATCACATTCCTAAACCAATGGTGTTTAGAACTTTTCTATTTGAGCTTTCTTCTTCACTAAGTTTGTCTAATATGTGCTTTTCGTTTCATATTCCATTTCAAGTTTAATTCAATTCTTTTGAAAATGCAACCATCTCTTTATCAACTCTAATTGGCTTATTAAATCACATTCCTAAACCAATGGTGTTTAGAACTTTTCTATTTGAGCTTTCTTCTTCGCTAAGTTTGTCTAATATGTGTTTTTGGTATCATATTCTATTTCAATTCTGATTCAAATTCCTTTAACCTTGCAACCATCTCTTTAAGAACTCTAATTGGCATATTAAATCACATTCCTAGGCTAATGGTGTTTACAACTTTTCTATTTGAGCTTTCTTCTTCACTAAGTTTGTCTAATATGTGTTTTTGGTTTCAAATTCCATTTCAATTTTGATTCAAATTCGTTTGAAAATGCAACCATCTCTTTATGAACTCTAATTGGCATATTAAATCACATTCGAAACCAATGGTGTTTAGAACTTTTCAATTTGAGCTTTCTTGTTCGCTAAGTTTGTCTAATATGTGTTTTCGGTTTCATATTCCATTTCAATTCTGATTCAAATTCTTTTGAACATGCAACCAGCTCTTTATCAACTCTAATTGGATTATTCAATATCATTCCTAAACCAATGGTGTTTAGAACTTTTCTATTTGAGCTTTCTTCTTCGCTAAGTTTGTCTAATATGTGTTTTTGGTTTCATATTCCATTTCAATTATGATTCAAATTCTTTTGAATATGCAACCATCTCTTTATCAACTCTAATTGGCTTCTTAAATCACACTCCTTGGCCAATCGTGGTTAGAACATTTCTACTTCAGCTTTTTTCGTCACTAAATTTGTCTAATATGTGTTTTTGGTTTCATATTCCATTTCAATTTTGATTCAAATTCTTTTGAACATGCAACCAGATCTTTATCAACTCTAATTGGCTTATCAAATCACATTCCTAAACCAATGGTGATTAGAAAGTTTCTATTTGAGATTTCTTTTTCGCTATGTTTGTCTAATATGTGTTTTTGGTTTCTTATTCCATTTCAATTCTGATTCAAATTCTTTTGAACATGCAACCATCTCCTTATGAACTCTAATTGGCTTATTAAATCAGATTCCTAAACCAATGGTGTTTAGAACGTTTCTATTTGAGCTTTCATCTTCACTAAGTTTGTCTAATATGTGTTCTTGGTTTCATATTCCATTTCAATTCTGATTCAAATTCTTTTGAACATGCAACCAGCTCTTTATCAACTCTAATTGGCGTATTAAATCACATTCCTAAACCAATGGTGTTTAGAACTTTTGTATTTGAGCTTTCTTCTTCGCTATGTTTGTCTAATATGTATTTTTGGTTTCATGTTCCATTTCAATTCTGATTCAAATTCTTTTGAACATGCAACCAGCTCTTTATCAACTCTAATTGGCTTATTAAATCACATTCCCATGCCAATGGTGTTTAGAACTTTTCTATTTGAGCTTGCTTCTTCACTAAGTTTGTCTAATATGTGTTTTTGGTTTCATGTTCCATTTCAATTCTGATTCAAATTCTTTTGAACATGCAACCATCTCTTTATCAACTCTAATTGGCTTATTAAATCACATTCCTAAACCAATGGTGTTTAGAACTTTTTTATTTGAGCTTTCTTCTTCACTAAGTTTGTCTAATATGTATTTTTGGTTTCATATTCCATTTCAATTTAATTCAAATTCTTTTGAACATGCAACCATCTCTTTATCAACTCTAATTGGCTTATTAAATCACATTCCTAAACCAATGGTGTTTAGAACTTTTCTATTTGAGCTTTCTTCTTCACTAAGTTTGTCTAATATGTGTTTTGGTTTCATATTCCATTTCAATTTTGATTCAAATTCTTTTGAACATGCAACCATCTCTTTATCAACTCTAATTGGCTTATTAAATCACATTCCTAAACCAATGGTGTTTAGAACTTTTCTATTTGAGCTTTCTTCTTCACTAAGTTTGTCTAATATGTGTTTTTGGTTTCATATTCCATTTCAATTTGATTCAAATTCTTTTGAACATGCAACCATCTCTTTATCAACTCTAATTGGCTTATTAAATCACATTCCTAAACCAATGGTGTTTAGAACTTTTCTATTTGAGCTTTCTTCTTCACTAAGTTTGTCTAATATGTGTTTTTGGTTTCATATTCCATTTCAATTTGATTCAAATTCTTTTGAACATGCAACCATCTCTTTATCAACTCTAATTGGCTTCTTAAATCACATTCCTAAACCAATGGTGTTTAGAACTTTTCTATTTGAGCTTTCTTCTTCACTAAGTTTGTCTAATATGTGTTTTTGGTTTCATATTCCATTTCAATTTGATTCAAATTCTTTTGAACATGCAACCATCTCTTTATCAACTCTAATTGGCTTATTAAATCACATTCCTAAACCAATGGTGTTTAGAACTTTTCTATTTGAGCTTTCTTCTTCACTAAGTTTGTCTAATATGTGTGTTTTGGTTTCATATTCCATTTCAATTTTGATTCAAATTCTTTTGAACATGCAACCATCTCTTTATCAACTCTAATTGGCTTATTAAATCACATTCCTAAACCAATGGTGTTTAGAACTTTTCTATTTGAGCTTTCTTCTTCACTAAGTTTGTCTAATATGTGTTTTGGTTTCATATTCCATTTCAATTTTGATTCAAATTCTTTTGAACATGCAACCATCTCTTTATCAACTCTAATTGGCTTATTAAATCACATTCCTAAACCAATGGTGTTTAGAACTTTTCTATTTGAGCTTTCTTCTTCACTAAGTTTGTCTAATATGTGTTTTTGGTTTCATATTCCATTTCAATTTGATTCAAATTCTTTTGAACATGCAACCATCTCTTTATCAACTCTAATTGGCTTATTAAATCACATTCCTAAACCAATGGTGTTTAGAACTTTTCTATTTGAGCTTTCTTCTTCACTAAGTTTGTCTAATATGTGTTTTGGTTTCATATTCCATTTCAATTTTGATTCAAATTCTTTTGAACATGCAACCATCTCTTTATCAACTCTAATTGGCTTATTAAATCACATTCCTAAACCAATGGTGTTTAGAACTTCTCTATTTGAGCTTTCTTGTTAACTATGTTTGTCTAATATGTGTTCTTGGTTTCATATTCCATTTCAATTTGATTCAAATTCTTTTGAACATGCAACCATCTCTTTATCAACTCTAATTGGCTTATTAAATCACATTCCTAAACCAATGGTGTTTAGAACTCTTCTATTTGAGCTTTCTTCTTCACTAAGTTTGTCTAATATGTGTTTTGGTTTCATATTCCATTTCAATTCTGATTCAAATTCTTTTGAACATGCAACCATCTCTTTATCAACTCTAATTGGCTTCTTAAATCACATTCCTAAACCAATGGTGTTTAGAACTTTTCTATTTGAGCTTTCTTCTTCGCTATGTTTGTCTAATATGTGTTTTTTCTTTCATATTCCATTTCAATTTTGATTCAAATTCTTTTGAACATGCAACCATCACTTTATGAACTCTAATTGGCTTATTAAATCACATTCCTAAACCAATGGGGTTTAGAACTTTTCTATTTGAGCTTTCTTGTTCGCTATGTTTGTCTAATATGTGTTTTTGGTTTCATATTCCATTTCAATTTTGATTCAAATTCTTTTGAACATGCAACCATCTCTTTATAAACTCTAATTGGCTTATTAAATCATATTCCTATGCCAATGGTGTTTACAACTTTTCTATTTGAGCTTTCTTCTTCACTAAGTTTGTCAAATATGTGTTTTTGGTTTCAAAATCCATTTCAATTCTGATTCAAATTCTTTTGAACATGCGACCAGCTCTTTATCAACTCTAATTGGCTTATTAAATCACATTCCTAAACCAATGGTGTTTAGAACTTTTCTATTTGAGCTTCCTTCTTCACTAAGTTTGTCTACTATGTGTTTTTGATTTCATATTCCATTCAATTTTGATTCAAATTCTTTTGAACATGCGACCATCTCTTTATGAACTCTAATTGGCTTATTAAATCACATTCCTAAACCAATGGTGTTTAGAACTTTTCTATTTGAGCTTTCTTGTTCGCTATGTTTGTCTAATATGTGTTTTTGGTTTCATATTCCATTTCAATTCTGATTCAAATTCTTTTGAAAATGCAACCATCTCTTTATCAACTCTAATTGGCTTATTAAATCACATTCCTAAACCAATGGTGTTTAGAACTTTTCTATTTGAGCTTCCTTCTTCACTAAGTTTGTCTAATATGTGTTATGGTTTCATAATCCATTTCAATTTTGATTCAAATTCTTTTGAACATGCAACCAGCTCTTTATCAACTCTAATTGGCTTATTAAATCACATTCCTAAACCAATGGTGTTTAGAACTTTTCTATTTGAGCTTTCTTCTTCACTAAGTTTGTCTAATATGTGTTTTTGGTTTCATATTCCATTTCAATTCTGATTCAAATTCTTTTGAACATGCAACCATCTCTTTATCAACTCTAATTGGCTTATTAAATCACATTCCTAAACCAATGGCGTTTAGAACTTTTCTATTTGAGCTTTCTTGTTCACTAAGTTTGCCTAATATGTGTTTTGGTTTCATATTCCATTTCAATTTTGATTCAAATTCTTTTGAACATGCAACCATCTCTTTATCAACTCTAATTGGCTTATTAAATCACATTCCTAAACCAATGGTGTTTAGAACTTTTCTATTTGAGCTTTCTTCTTCACTAAGTTTGTCTAATATGTGTTTTGGTTTCATATTCCATTTCAATTTGATTCAATTCTTTTGAACATGTAACCATCTCTTTATCAACTCTAATTAGCTTATTAAATCACATTCCTAAACCAATGGTGTTTAGAACTTTTCTATTGGAGCTTTCTTCTTCGCTAAGTTTGTCTAATATGTGTGTTTTGGTTTCATATTTTATTTCAATTTTGATTCAATTCTTTTGAACATGCAACCATCTCTTTATCAACTATAATTAGCTTATTCAATCACATTCCTAAACCAATGGTGTATAGAACTTTTCTATTTGAGCTTACTTCTTCGCTAAGTTTGTCTAATATATGTTTTCGGGTTCATATTCCATTTCAATTCTGATTCAAATTGTTTTGAACATGCACCCAGCTCTTTATCAACTCTATTTGGCTTATTCAACCTCATTCCTAAACCAATGGTGTTTAGAACTTTTCTATTTGAGCTTTCTTCTTCACTAAGTTTTTCTAATATGTGTTTTTGGTTTCATATTCCATTTCAATTTTAATTCAATTCTTTTGAACATGCAACTATATCTTTATCAACTCTAATTGGCTTATTCAATCGCATTCCTAAACCAATGGTGTTTGGAACTTTTCTATTTGAGCTTTCTTTTTCGCTATGTTTGCCTAATATGTGCTTTGGGTTTCATATTCCATTTCAATTTTAATTCAATTCTTTTGAACATGCAACCATCTCTTTATCAACTATAATTAGCTTATTCAATCACATTCCTAAACCAATGGTGTTTAGAACTTTTCTATTTGAGCTTTCTTCTTCACTAAGTTTGCCTAATATATGTTTCTGGTTTCATATTCCATTTCAATTTGATTCAAATTCTGTTGATCATGCAATCATCTCTTTATCAACTCTAATTGGCTTATTAAATCACATTCCTAAACCAATGGTGTTTAGTACTTTTCTATTTGAGCTTTCTTCTTCACTAAGTTTGTCTAATATGTGTTTTTGGTTTCATCTTCCATTTCAATTTTGATTCAAATTCTTTTGTACATGCGACCATCTCTTTATGAATTCTAATTGGCTTATTAAATCACATTCCTATGCCAATGGTGTTTAGAACTTTTCTATTTGAGCTTTCTTCTTCGCTAAGTTTGTCTAATATGTGTTTTTGGTTTCATATTCCATTTCAATTCTGATTCAAATTCTTTTGAACATGCAACCAGCTCTTTATTAACTCTAATTGGCTTAATAAATCACATTACTAGGCCAACCGTGTTTAGAAAGTTTCTATTTGAGCTTGCTTCTTCACTAGGTTTTCCTAATATGTGCTTTGGCTTTTATATTCCAATTCAATTATGATTCAAATTCTTTGGAACATGCAACCAGCTCTCTATCAACTCTGATTGGCTTATTAAATCACTTTACTAAACCAATGGTGTTTAGAACTTTTCTATTTGAGCTTTCTTCTTCGCTATGTTTGTCTAATATGTATTTTTGGTTTCATATTCCATTTCAATTTTAATTCAATTCTTTTGAACATGCAACCATCTCTTTATCAACTCTAATTGGCTTATTAAATCACTTTACTAAACCAATGGTGTTTAGAACTTTTCTATTTGAGCTTTCTTCTTTGCTATGTTTGTCTAATATGTGTTTTTGGTTTCATATTCCATTTCAATTCTGATTCAAATTCTTTTGAACATGCAACCATCTCTTTATCAACTCTAATTAGCTTATTAAATCACATTCCTAAACCAATGGTGTTTAGAACTTTTCTATTTGAGCTTTCTTCTTCGCTAAGTTTGTCTAATATGTGTTTTTGGTTTCTTATTCCATTTTGAATTCTGATTCAAATTCTTTTGAACATGCAACCAGCTCTTTATCAACTCTAATTGGATTATTCAATCTCATTCCTAAACCAATGGTGTTCAGAACTTTTCTATTTGAGCTTTCTTCTTCACTAAGTTTGTCTAATATGTGTTTTGGTTTCATATTCCATTTCAATTTGATTCAAATTCTTTTGAACATGCAACCATCTCTTTATCAACTCTAATTGGCTTATTAAATCAGATTCCTAAACCAATGGTGTTTAGAACGTTTCTATTTGAGCTTTCATCTTCACTAAGTTTGTCTAATATGTGTTCTTGGTTTCATATTCCATTTCAATTTTGAATCAAATTCTTTTGAACATGCAACCAGATCTTTATCAACTTTAATTGGATTATTCAATCTCATTCCTAAACCAATGGTGTTTAGAACTTTTCTATTTGAGCTTTCTTCTTCACTAAGTTTGTCTAATATGTGTTTTGGTTTCATATTCCATTTCAATTTGATTCAAATTCTTTTGAACATACAACCATCTCTTTATCAACTCTAATTGGCTTATTAAATCACATTCCTAAACCAATGGTGTTTAGAACTTCTCTATTTTAGCTTTCTTGTTCACTAAATTTGTCTGATATATGCTTTGGGTTTCATATTCCATTTCAATTTTAATTCAATTCTTTTGAATATGCAACCAGCTCTTTATCAATTCTAATTGGCTTATTAAATCACATTCCTAAACCAATGGTGTTTAGAACTTTTCTATTTGAGCTTTCTTGTTCACTAAATTTGTCTGATATGTGTTTTTGGTTTCATATTCTGTTTCAATTTTGATTCAAATTCGTTTGAACATGCAACCATCTGTTTATGAACTCTAATTGGCTTATTAAATCGCATTCCTAAACCAATGGTGTTTAGAACTTTTCTATTTGAGCTTTCTTTTTCGCTATGTTTGCCTAATATGTATTTTTGGTTTCATATGTCATTTCAATTTTGATTAAAATTCTTTTGAACATGCAACCTGCTCTTTATCAACTCTAATTGGCTTATTAAATCACATTCCTATGCGAATGGTGTTTAGAACTTTTCTATTTGAGCTTTCTTCTTCATTAAGTTTTTCTAATATGTGTTTTTGGTTTCATATTCCATTTCAATTCTGATTCAAATTCTTTTGAACATGCAACCTGCTCTTTATCAACTCTAATTGGCTTATTCAACCTCATTCCTAAACCAATGGTATTTAGAGCTTTTCTATTTGAGCTTTCTTCTTCGCTAAGTTTGTCTAATATATGTTTTCAGTTTCATATTGCATTTCAATTCTGATGCAAATTCTTTTGAACATGCAACCATCTCTTTATCAACTCTAATTGGCTTATTAAATCACATTCCTATGCCAATGGTGTTTAGAACTGTTCTATTTGAGCATTCTTCTTCACTATGTTTGCCTAATATGTGCTTTGGGTTTCATATTTCATTTCAATTTTCATTAAAATTCTTTTGAACGTGCAAAAATCTCTTTATGAACTCTAATTGGCTTATTAAATCACATTCCTAAACCAATGGTGTTTAGAACTTTTCTATTTGAGCTTTCTTCTTCGCTAAGTTTGTCTAATATGTGTTTTTGATTTCATATTCCATTTCAATTCTGATTCAAAGTTGTCTGATCATGCAACCACAGCTTTATCAACTCCAATTGGCTTATTAAACCACATTCTTAAACCAATGGTGTTTAGATCTTTTCTATTTGAGCTTTCTTCTTCACTAAGTTTGTCCAATTTGTGTTTTTGGTTTCATATTTCATTTCAATTTTGATTCAAATTCTTTTGAACATGTAACCATCTCTTAATCAACTCTAATTAGCTTATTAAGTCACATTCCTAAACCAATGGTGTTTAGAACTTTTCTATTGGAGCTTTCTTCTTCACTAAGTTTGTCTAATATGTGCTTTGGGTTTCATATTCCATTTCAATTTTAATTCAATTCTTTTGAACATGCAACTAGATCTTTATCAACTCTAATTGGCTTATTCAATCGCATTCCTAAACCAATGGTGTTTACAACTTTTCTATTTGAGCTTTCTTTGTCGCTATGTTTGCCTAATATGTATTTTTGGTTTCATATGTCATTTCAATTATGATTCAAATTCTTTTGAACATGCAACCAGCTCTTTATCAACTCTAATTGGCTTATTCAACCTCATTCCTAAACCAATGGTGTTTAGAGCTTTTCTATTTGAGCTTTCTTCTTCGCTAAGTTTGTCTAATAACTACTTTCGGTTTCATATTCCATTTCAATTCTGATTCAAATTCTTTTGAACATGCAACCAGCTCTTTATCAACTCTAATTGACTTATAAATCAGATTCCTAAACCAATGGTGTTTAGAGCTTTTCTATTTGAGCTTTCTTCTTCGCTAAGTTTGTCTAATATGTGTTTCGGTTTCATATTCCATTTCAATTCTGATTCAAATTCTTTTGAACATGCAACCATCTCTTTATCAATACTAATTAGCTTGTTAAATCACATTCCTCAACCAATGGTGTTTAGAACTTTTCTATTTGAGCTTTCTTCTTCGCTAAGTTTGTCTAATATGTGTTTTCGGTTTCATATTCCATTTCAATTCTGATTCAAATTCTTTCGAACATGCAACCAGCTCTTTATCAACTCTAATTGGCTTAATAAATCACATTCCTAAACCAATGGTGTTTAGAACTTTTCTATTTGAGCTTTCTTCTTCTCTAAGTTTGTCTAATATGTGTTTTTGGTTTCATATTCCATTTCAATTTGATTCAAATTCTTTTGAACATGCAACCATCTCCTTATGAACTCTAATTGGCTTATTAAATCACATTCCTAAACCAATGGTGTTTAGAACTTTTCTATTTGAGCTTTCTTCTTCACTAAGTTTGTCTAATATGTGTTTTTGGTTTCTTATTCTATTTAAATTTTAATTCAAATTCTTTTGAACATGCAACCATCTCTTTATCAACTCTAATTGGCTTATTAAATCACATTCCTATACCAATGGTGTTTAGAACTTTTCTATTTGAGCTTGCTTCTTCACTAATTTTGCCTAATATGTGCTTTGAGTTTCATATTCTTTTTCAATTTTAATTCAACTCTTTTGTACATGCAACCATCTCTTTAACAACTCTAATTGGCTTATTAAATCACATTCCTAAACTAATGTTGTTTAGAACTTTTCTATTTGAGCTTTCTTCTTCTCTAAGTTTGTCTAATATGTATTTTTTGTTTCATATTCCATTTCAATTCTGATTCAAATTCTTTGGAACATGCAACCAGCTCTTTATCAACTCTAATTGGCTTATTAAATCACATTCCTAAACCAATGGTGTTTAGAACTTTTGTATTTGAGGTTTCTTGTTCACTAAGTTTGTCTAATATGTGTTTTCGGTTTTATATTCCATTTCAATTCTGATTCAAATTCTTTTGAACATACAACCATCTCTTTATCAACTCTAATTAGCTTATTCAATCACATTCCTAAACCAATGGTGTTTAGAACGTTTCTATTTGAGCTTTCTTCTTCACTAAGTTTATCTAATATGTGTTTTTGGTTTCATATTGCATTTCAATTCTGATTCAAATTCTTTTGAACATGCAACCAGCTCTTTATCAACTCTAATTGGCTTATTAAATCACATTCCTAAACCAATGGTCTTTAGAACGAATCTATTTGAGCTTTCTTCTTCGCTATCTTTGTCGAATATGTGTTTTTGGTTTCATATTCCATTTCAATTCTGATTCAAATTCTTTTGAACATGCAACCATCTCTTTATCAACTCTAATTGGCTTATTAAATCACATTCCTAAACCTATGGTCTTTAGAACTTTTCTATTTGAGCTTTCTTCTTCACTAAGTTTGTCTAATATGTGTTTTGGTTTCATATTCCATTTCAATTTGATTCAAATTCTTTTGAAAATGCAACCATCTCTTTATCAACTCTAATTGGCTTATTAAATCACATTCCTAAACCAACGGGGTTTAGAACTTTTCTATTTGAGCGTGCTTCTTCACTAAGTTTGTCTAATATGTGTTTTTGGTTTAACATTGCAGTTCAATTTTGATTCAAATTCTTTTGAACTTGCAACCATCCCTTGACCAACTCTAATTGGCTTATTAAATCACATTCCTAAACCAATGGTGTTTAGTACTTTTCTATTAGAGCTTTCTTCTTCGCTATGTTTATCTAATATGTGTTGTTGGTTTCATATTCCATTTCAATTTTGATTCAAATTGTTTTGAACATGCAACCATCTCTTTATCACGTCTAATTGCCATATTAAATCACATTCCTAAACCAATGGTGTTTAGAACTTTTCTATTTGAGCTTTCTTCTTCACTAAGTTTTTCTAATATGTTTTTTTGGTTTCATATTTTATTTCAATTCTGATTCAAATTCTTTTGAACATGCAACCATCTCTTTACCAACTCTAATTGGCTTAATAAATCACATTCCTAAACCAATGGTGTTTAGAACTTTACTATTTGAGCTTACTTCTTCGCTAAGTTTGTCTAATATGTGTTTTGGTTTCATATTCCATTTCAATTTGATTCAAATTCTTTTGAACATGCAACCATTTCTTTATTAACTCTAATTGGCTTAGTAAATCACATTCCTAGACCAATCGTGTTTAGAACTTTTCTATTTGAGCTTTTTTCTTCACTAAGTTTGTCTAATATGTGTTTTTGGTTTCATATTCCATTTCAATTTTGATTCAAA
Source organism: Senna siamea (assembly GCA_031216115.1). NCBI lineage: Eukaryota > Viridiplantae > Streptophyta > Magnoliopsida > Fabales > Fabaceae > Senna > Senna siamea. The sequence goes on from JAVHNK010000219.1 coordinate 163,996, forward strand.
TTCTTTTGAACATGCGACCATCTCTTTATGAACTCTAATTGGCTTATTAAATCACATTCCTAAACCAATGGTGTTTAGAACTTTTCTATTTGAGCTTTCTTCTTCACTAAGTTTGTCTAATATGTGTTTTGGTTTCATATTCCATTTCAATTTTGATTCAAATTCTTTTGAACATGCAACCATCTCTTTATCAACTCTAATTGGCTTATTCAATCTCATTCGTAAACCAATGGTGTTTAGAACTTTTCTATTTGAGCTTTCTTCTTCACTAATTTTGACTAATATGTGTTTTTGGTTTCATATTCAATTTCAATTCTGATTCAAATTCTTTTGAACATGCTACCATCTCTTTCTGAACTCTAATTGGCATATTAAATCACATTCCAAACCAATGGTGTTGAGAACTTTTCTATTTGAGGTTTCTTCTTCACTAAGTTTGTCTAATATGTATTTTTAGTTTCATATTCCATTTCAATTTGATTCAAATTCTTTTGAACATGCAACCATCTCTTTATCAACTCTAATTGGCTTATTAAATCACATTCCTAAACCAATGGTGTTTAGAACTTTTCTATTTGAGCTTTCTTCTTCACTAAGTTTGTCTAATATGTGTTTTTGGTTTCATATTCCATTTCAATTTTGATTCAAATTCTTTTGAACATGCGACCATCTCTTTATGAACTCTAATTGGCTTATTAAATCACATTCCTATGCCAATGGTGTTTAGAACTTTTCTATTTGAGCTTTCTTCTTCACTAATTTTGTCTAATATGTGTTGCTGGTTTCATATTTTATTTCAACTCTGATTCAAAATCTTTTGAACATGCAACCATCTCTTTATGAACTCTAATTGGCATATTAAATCACATTCCAAACCAATGGTGTTTAGAAATTTTCTTTTAGAGCTTGCTTCTTCGCTAATTTTGTCAAATATGTGTTTTTGGTTTCATATTTTTTTTCAATTTTGATTCAAATTCTTTTGAACATGCAACCATCTCTTTATCAACTCTAATTGGCTTATTCAACCTCATTCCTAAAGCAATGGTGTTTAGAACTTTTCTATTTGTGCTTTCTTCTTCGCTAAGTTTGTCTAATATGTGTTTTTGGTTTCATATTCCATTTCAATTTTGATTCAAATTCTTTTGAACATGCAACCATCTCTTTATCAACTCTAATTAGCTTATTAAATCACATTCCTAAACCAATGGTGTTTAGAACTTATCTATTTGAGCTTTCTTCTTCGCTATATTTGTCTAATATGTGTTTTTGGTTTCATATTCCATTTCAATTCTGTTTCAAGTTCTTTTGAACATGCAACCATCCCTTTATCAACTGTAATAGGCTTATTAAATCACATTCCTAAACCAATGGTGTTTAGAACTTTTCTATTTGAGCTTTTCTCTTCGCTCAGTTTGTCTAATATGTGTTTTTGGTTTCATTTTCCATTTCAATTATCATTCAAATTCTTTTGAACATACAACCATCTCTTTATCCAGTCTAATTGGCTTACTAAATCACATTCCTAAACCAATGGTGTTTAGCACTATTCTATTTGAGCTTTCTTCTTCACTAAGTTTGTCTAATATGTGTTTTTGGTTTCATATTCCATTTCAATTTGATTCAAATTCTTTTGAACATGCAACCATCTCTTTATGAACTCTAATTGGCTTATTAAATCACATTCCTAAACCAATGGTGTTTAGAACTTTTCTATTTGAGCTTTCTTCTTCACTAAGTTTGTCTATGATGTGTTTTTGGTTTCATATTTTATTTCAATTTTGATTCAAATTCTTTTGAACATGCAACCATCTCTTTATCAACTATAATTAGCTTATTCAATCACATTCCTAAACCAATGGTGTTTAGAACTTTTCTATTTGAGCTTTCTTCTTCACTAAATTTGTCTAATATGTATTTTTGGTTTCATATTCCATTTCAATTCTGATTTAAATTCTTTTGAACATGCAACCATCTATTTATGAACTCTAATTGGCTTATTAAATCACATTCCCATGCCAATGGTGTCTAGAACTTCTCTATTTGATCTTTCTTCTTCACTAAGTTTGTCTAATATGTGTTTTGGTTTCATATTCCATTTCAATTTTGATTCAATTCTTTTGAATATGCAACCATCTCTTTATCAAGTCTACTTGGCTTATTAAATCACATTCCTAAACCAATGGTATTTAGAACTTTTCTATTTGAGCTTTCTTCTTCACTAAGTTTGTCTAATATGTGTTTTGGTTTCATATTCCATTTCAATTCTGATTCAAATTCTTTTAAACATACAACCATCTCTTTATCAACTCTAATTGGCTTACTAAATCACATTCCTAAACCAATGGTGTTTAGAACTTTTCTCTTTGAGCTTTCTTCTTCACTAAGTTTGTCTAATATGTGTTTTTGTTTCATATTCCATTTCAATTCTGATTCAAATTCTTTTGAACATGCAACCATCCCTTTATCAACTCTAATTGGCTTATTAAATCACATTCCTAAACCAATGGTGTTTAGAACTGTTCTATGTGAGCATTCTTCTTCACTAAGTTTGTCTAATATGTGGTTTTGGTTTCATATTCTATTTCAATTCTGATTCAAATTCTTTTGAACATGCAACCATCTCTTTATCGACTCTAATTAGCTTATTAAATCACATTCCTAAACCAATGGTGTTTAGAACTTTTCTATTTGAGCTTTCTTCTTCACTAAGTTTGTCTAATATGTGTTTTTGGTTTCATATTTTTTTTCAATTTTGATTCAAATTCTTTTGAACATTCGACCATCTCTTTATGAACTCTAATTGGCTTATTAAATCACATTCCTATGCCAATGGTGTTTAGAACTTTTCTATTTGAGCTTTCTTCTTCACTAATTTTGTCTAATATGTGTTTTTGGTTTCATATTCCATTTCAATTATGATTCAAATTCTTTTGATCATGCAACCATCTCTTTATGAACTCTAATTGGCTTATTAAATCACATTCCAAACCAATGGTGTTTAGAACTTTTCTATTTGAGCTTTCTTCTTCACTAAGTTTGTCTAATATGTGTTTTGGTTTCATATTCCATTTCAATTTGATTCAAATTCTTTTGAACATGCAACCATCTCTTTATCAACTCTAATTGGCTTATTAAATCACATTCCTAAACCAATGGTGTTTAGAAACTTTTCTATTTAAGCTTTCTTCTTCACTAAGTTTGTCTAATATGTGTTTTTGGTTTCATATTCCATTTCAACTCTGATTCAAATTATTTTGAACTTGCAACCATCACTTCATCAACTCTAATTGGCGTATTAAATCACATTCCAAACCAATGGTGTTTAGAACTTTTCTATTTGAGCTTTCTTCTTCACTAAGTTTGCCTAGTATGTGCTTTTGGTTTCATATTCCATTTCAATTCTGATTCAAATTCTTTTGAACAAGCAACCATCTCTTTATCAACTCTAATTAGCTTATTAAATCACATTCCTAGGCCAATGGTGTTTAGAAGTTTTCTATTTGAGCTTTCTTCTCCACTAAGTTTGTTTAATATGTGTTTTCGGTTTCATATTCCATTTCAATTTTAATTCAAATTCTTTTGAACGAGCAACTAGCTCTTTATCAACTCTAATTGACTTATAAATCAGATTCCTAGGACAAACGTGTTTAGAAATTTTCTATTTGAGCTTGCTTCTTCACTAAGTTTGCCTAATATGTGCTTTGGGTTTCATATTCCAATTCAATTTGAATTCAATTCTCTTGAACATGCAACCATCTCTTTATCACCTCTAATTGGCTTATTAAATCACATTCCTAAACCAATGGTGTTTCAAACTTTTCTATTTGAGCTTTCTTCTCCGCTATGTTTGTCTAATATGTGTGTTTGATTTCATATTCCATTTCAAGTATGATTCAAATTCTTTTAAACATGTAACCAGCTCTTTATCAACTTTAATTAGCTTATTAAATTACATTCCTAGGCCAATGGTGTTTAGAAATTTTCTTTTAGAGCTTGCTTCTTCGCTAATTTTGTCTAAGATGTGCTTTTGGTTTCATATTCCATTTCAATTCTGATTCAAATTCTTTTGAACATGCAACCAGCTCTTTATCAACTCTAATTGGCTTATTAAATCACATTCCTAAACCAATGGTGTTTAAAACTTTTCTATTTTAGCTTTCTTCTTCGCTATATTTGTCTAATATGTGTTTTTGGTTTCATATTCCATTTCAATTATGATTCAAATTCTTTTGAACATGCAACCATCTCTTTATGAACTCTAATTGGCTTATTAAATCACATTCCTAAACCAATGGTGTTTAGAACTTTTCTATTTGAGCTTTCTTCTTCACTAAGTTTGTCTAATATGTGTTTTTAGTTTCATATTTCATTTGAATTTTGATTCAAATTCTTTTGAACATGCAACCATCTCTTTATGAACTCTAATTGGCTTATTAAATCACATTCCTAAACCAATGGTGTTTAGAACTTTTCTATTTGAGCTTTCTTCTTCGCTAAGTTTGTCTAATATTTGTTTTTGGTTTAATATTCCATTTCAATTATGATTCAAATTCTTTTAAACATGCAACCAGCTCTTCATCAACTCTAATTGGCTTATTAAATTACATTCCTAAGCCAATGGTGTTTAGAACTTTTCTATTTGAGCTTTCTTCTTCACTATGTTTGTCCAATATGCGCTTTGGACTCATATTCCTCTTCAATTATGATTCAAATTCTTTCGAACATGCAACCATCTCTTTATCAACTCTAATTGGCTTATTAAATCACATTCCTAAACCAATGGTGCTTAGAACTTTTCTATTTGACCTTTCTTCTTCGCTAAGTTTGTCTCATATTTGTATTTGTTTCATATTCCATTTCAATTTTAATTCAAATTCTTTTGAACATGCAACCATCTCTTTATCAACCCTAATTGGCTTATTAAATTACTTTACTAAACCAATGGTGTTTAGAACTTTTCTATTTGAGCTTTCTTCTTCGCTATGTTTATCTAATATGTATTTTTGGTTTCATATGTCATTTCAATTCTGATTCAAATTCTTTTGAACATGCAACCAGCTCTTTATCAACTCTAATTGGCTTATAAATCACATTCCTAAACCAATGGTGTTTAGAACTTTTCTATTTGATCTTTCTTCTGCGCTAATTTTGTCTAATATGTGCTTTGGGCTTCATATTCCATTTCAATTTTAATTCAATTGTTTTGAACATGCAACCATCTCTTTATGAAATCTAATTGGCTTATTAAATCACTTTCCTAAACTAATGCTGTTTAGAAATTTTCTATTTGAGCTTTCTTTTTCGCAGAGTTTTTCTAATATATGTTTTCGATTTCATATTCCATTTCAATTCTGATTCAAATTCTTTTGAACATGCAACCAGCTCTTTGTCGACTCTAATTAGCTTATTCAATCACATTCCTAAACCAATGGTGTTTAGAACTTTTCTATTTGAGCTTTCTTCTTCGCTATGTTTGTCTAATATGTGTTTTTGGTTTCATATTCCATTTCAATTATGATTCAAATTCTTTTGAACATGCAACCAGCTCTTTATCAACACTAATTGGCTTATTAAATCACATTCCTAAAGTAATGGTGTTTAGAACTTTTCTATTTGAGCTTTCTTCTTCGCTATGTTTGTCTAATATGTGTTTTTTGTTTCATATTCCATTTCCATTCTGATTCAAATTCTTTTGAACATGCAACCATCTCCTTATGAACTCTAATTGGCTTATTAAATCACATTCCAAAAACCAATGGTGTTTAGAACTTTTCTATTTGAGCTTTCTTCTTCGCTATGTTTGTCTAATATGTGTTTTTGGTTTCATATTCCATTTCAATTCTGATTTAATTCTTTTGAACATGCAACCATCTCTTTATGAACACTAATTGGCTTATTAAATCACATTCCTAAACCAATGGTGTTTAGAACTTTTCTATTTGAGCTTTCTTCTTCACTATGTTTGTCTAATATGTTTTTTGGTTTCATATGTCATTTCAATTCTGATTCAAATTCTATTGAACATGCAACCAGCTGTTTCTCAACTCTAATTGGCTTATTAAATCACATTCCTAAACCAATGGTGTTTAGAACTTTTCTATTTGAGCTTAATTCTTCACTAAGTTTGTCTAATATGTGTTTTTGGTTTCATATTCCATTTCAATTTTGATTCGAATTCTTTTGAACATGGAACCAGCTCTTTATCAACTCTAATTGGCTTATTAAATCACATTCCTAAACCCAATGGTGTTTAGAACTTTTCTATTTGAGCTTGCTTCTTCACAAAGTTTGCCTAATATGTGCTTTCGGTTTCATATTCCATTTCAATTTTAATTCAATTCCTTTGAACATGCAACCATCTCTTTATGAACTGTAATTGGCTTATTAAATCACATTCCTAAATCAATGGTGTTTAGAACCTTTCTATTTGAGCTTTCTTCTTCACTAAGTTTATCTAATATGTGTTTTGGTTTCATATTCCATTTCAATTTTGATTCAAAATTCTTTTCAACATGCAACCAGCTCTTTATCAACTCTAATTGGCTTATTAAATCACATTCCTAAACCAGTGGTGTTTAGAACTTTTCTATTTTAGCTTTATTCTTCGCTATGTTTTGGCTAACATGTGTTTTTGGTTTCATATTCCATTTCAATTCTGATTCAAATTCTTTTGAACATGCACCCATCTCTTTATCAACTCTAATTGGTTTATTCAATCACATTTTTAGGCCAATGGTGTTTAGAACTTTTCTATTTGAGCTTTCTTCTACGCTAAGCTTCTTTAATAATTGTTTTTGGTTTCATATTCCATTTCAACACTGATTCAAAATCTCTTAAACAAGCAACCATCTCTTTATCAACTCTAATTGGCTTATTAAATCACATTCCCAAACCAATGGTGTTTAGAAATTTTCTATTTGAGCCTTCTTCTTTACTAAGTTTGTCTAATATGTGTTTTGGTATGATATTGCATTTCATTTTTGATTCAAATTCTTTTGAACTTGCAACCATCTCTTTATCAACTCTAATTGGCATATTAAATGACATTCATAAACCAATGGCGTTTAGAATTTTTCTATTTGAGCTTTCTTCTTCACTAAGTTTTCCTAGTTTGTGCTTTTGGTTTCATATTCCATTTCAAGTTTAATTCAAATTCTTTTGAACATGCACCCATCTCTTTATCAACTCTAATCGGCTTATTAAATCACATTCCTAGGCCAATGTTGTTTAGAACTTTTCTATTTGAACTTTCTTCTTCACTAAGTTTGTCTAATATGTGTTTTTGGTTTCATATTCCATTTCAATTCTGATTCAAATTCTTTTGAACATGCAACCAGCTCTTTATCAACTCTAATTGGCTTATTAAATCACATTCGTATGCCAATGGTGTTTAGAACTTTTCTATTTGAGCTTTATTCTTCATTAAGTTTGTCTAATATGTGTTTTTGGTTTCATATTCCATTTCAATTCTGATTAAAATTCTTTTGAACACGCAACCAGCTCTTTATCAACTCTAATTGGCATATTAAATCATATTCCTAAACCAATGGTGTTTAGAAATTTTCTATTTGAGCTTGCTTCATCACTAAGTTTGCCCACTATGTGCTTTGTGTTTCATATTCCATCTCAATTTTAATTTAATTCTTTTGAACATGCAACCATCTCTTTATCGACTCTAATTAGCTTATTCAATCACATTCCTAAACCAATGGTGTTTAGAACTTTTCTATTTGAGCTTTCTTCTTCGCTATGTTTGTCTAATATGTATTTTTGGTTTCATATTCCATTTCAATTCTGATTCAAATTCTTTTGAACATACAACCATCTATTTATCAACACTAATTGGCTTATTACATCACAATCCTATGCCAATGGTGTTTAGAACTTTTCTATTTTGAGCTTTCTTCTTCACTAAGTTTGTCTAATATGTGTTTTTGGTTTCATTTTCCATTTCAATTCTGATTCAAATTCTTTTGAACATGCAACCAGCTCTTTATCAACTCTAATTGGATTATTAAATCACATTCCTATGCCAATGGTGTTCAGAAGTTTTCTATTTGAGCTTTCTTCTTCACTAAGTTTGTCTAATATGTGTTTTTGGTTTCATATTCCATTTAAATTTTAATTCAATTCAATTCTGTTGAACATACAACCATCTCTTTATGCACTTTAATTGGCTTATTAAATCACATTCCTAAACCAATGGTATTTAGAACTTTTCTATTTGAGCTTTATTCTTCACTAAGTTTGTCTAATATGTGTTTTTGGTTTCATATTCCATTTCAATTCTGATTCAAATTCTTTTGAACATGCAACCAGCTCTTTATTAACTCTAATTGGCTTATTAAATCACATTCCTAAACCAATGGTGTTTAGAACTTTTCTATTTGAGCTTTCTTCTTCACTAAGTTTGTCTAATATGTGTTTTGGTTTCATATTCCATTTCAATTTGATTCAAATTCTTTTGAACATGCAACCATCTCTTTATCAACTCTAATTGGCTTATTAAATCACATTCTTAAACCAATGGTGTTAAGAACTTTTCTATTTGAGCTTTCTTCTTCACTAAGTTTGTCTAATTTGTGTTTTTGGTTTCATATTCCATTTCAATTTGATTCAAATTCTTTTGAACATGCAACCATCTCTTTATCAACTCTAATTGGCTTATTAAATCACATTCCTAGGCCAATGGTGTTTAGAACTTTTCTATTTGAGCTTTCTTCTTCACTAAGTTTGTCTAATTTGTGTTTTTGATTTCATATTTCATTTCAATTTTGATTCAAATTAATTTAAACATGCAACCATCTCTTTATCAACTCTAATTGGCTTATTAAATCACATTCCTAAACCAATGGTGTTTAGAACTTTTCTATTTGAGCTTTCTTCTTCACTAAGTTTGTCTAATATGTGTTTTGAGTTTCATATTCCATTTCAATTTTAATTCAATTCTTTTGAACATGCAACCATCTCTTTATCAACTATAATTAGCTTATTCAATCACATTCCTAAACCAATGGTGTTTAGAACTTTTCTATTTGAGCTTTCTTCTTCACTAAGTTTGTCTAATATGTGTTTTTGGTTTCATATTCCATTTCAATTTTGATTCAAATTCTTTTGAACATGCGACCATCTCTTTATGAACTCTAATTGGCATATTAAATCACATTCTTAAACCAATGGTGTTTAGAACTTTTCTATTTGAGCTTTCTTCTTCACTAAGTTTGTCTAATATGTGTTTTTGGTTTCATATTCCATTTCAATTTTGATTCAAATTCTTTTGAACATGCAACCATCTCTTTATCAACTCTAATTGGCTTCTTAAATCACATTCCTAAACCAATGGTGTTTAGAAGTTTTCTATTTGAGCTTTCTGCTTCGCTTTGTTTGTCTAATATGTGTTTTTGGTTTCATATTCTATTTCAATTATGATTCAAATTCTTTTGAACATGCAACCAGCTCTTTACCAACTCTAATTGGCTTATTAAATCACATTCTTGTGCCAATGGTGTTTAGAAGTTTTCTATTTGAGCTTTCTTCTTCACTAACTTTGTCTAATATGTATTTTTGGTTTCATATTCCATTTCAATTCTGATTCAAATTCTTTTGAACATGCAACCATCTCTTTATGAACTCTAATTGGCTTATTAAATCACATTCCTAAACCAATGGTGTTTAGAACTTTTCTATTTGAGTTTTCTTCTTCACTAAGTTTGTCTAATATGTGTTTTTGGTTTCATATTTTATTTCAATTTTGATTCAAATTCTTTTGAACATGCAACCATCTCTTTATCAACTCTAATTGGCTTATTAAATCACATTCCAAACCAATGGTGTTTAGAACTTTTCTATTTGAGCTTTCTTCTTCACTAAGTTTGTCTAATATGTGTTTTGGTTTCATATTCCATTTCAATTTTAATTGAATTCTTTTGAACATGCAACCATCTCTTTATCAACCATAATTGGCTTATTAAATGACATTCCTAAACCAATGGTGTTTAGATCTTTTCTATTTGAGCTTTCTTCTTCACTAAGTTTAACTAATATGTGTTTTTGGTTTCATATTCCATTTCAATTTGATTCAAATTCTTTTGAACATGCAACCATCTCTTTATCAACTCTAATTGGCTTATTAAATCAAATTCCTAGGCTAATGGTTTTTATAACTTTTCTATTTGAGCTTTCTTCTTCACTAAGTTTGTCTAATATGTGTTTTTGGTTTCATATTCCATTTCAATTCTGATTCAAATTCTTTTGAACATGCAACCATCTCTTTATGAACTCTAATTGGCATATTAAATCACATTCCTAAACCAATGGTGTTTAGAACTTTTCTATTTGAGCTTTCTTCTTCAATAAGTTTGCCTAGTATGAGCTTTTGGTTTCATATTCCATTTCAATTTTGATTCAAATTCTTTTGAACATGCAATCATCTCTTTATCAACTCTAATTGGCTTATTAAATCCCATTCCTAAACCAATATTGTTTAGAACTTTGCTATTTGAGCTTGCTTCTTGAAAAAGTTTGCCTAATATGTGTTTTTGGTTTCTTATTCCATTTCAATTCAGATTTAAATTCGTTTAAACATGCAATCATCTCTTTATTAACTCTAATTGGCTTATTAAATCACATTCCTAAACCAATGGTGTTTAGAAATTTTCAATTTGAGCTTTATTCTTCACTAAGTTTGCCTAAAATGTACTTTGGGTTTCATATTCCTTTTCAATTTTAATTCAATTCTTTTGAACATGCAACCATCTCATTATGAACTCTAATTGGCTTATTCAATCTCATTCCTAAAACAATGGTGTTTAGAACTTTTCTATTTGAGCTTTCTTCTTCGTTAAGTTTGTCTAATATGTGTTTTCGGTTTCATATTCCATTTCAATTTTGATTCAAATTCTTTTGAACATGCAACCATCTCTTTATGAATTCTAATTGGCTTATTAAATCACATTCCTAAACCAATCGTGTTTAGAACTTTTCTATTGAGGCTTTCTTCTTCGCTAAGTTTGTCTAATATGTGTTTTCGGTTTCATATTCCATTTCAATTCTGATTCAAATTCTTTTGAACATGCAACCATCTCTTTATCAACTCTAATTGGCTTATTAAACCACATTCCTAAACCAATGGTGTTGAGAACTTTTCTATTTGAGCTTTCTTCTTCACTAAGTTTGTCTAATTTGTGTTCTTGGTTTCATATTCCATTTCAATTTTGATTCAAATTCTTTTGAACATGCAACCAGATCTTTATCATCTCTAATTGGCTTATTAAATCTCATTCCTAAACCAATGGTGTTTAGAACTTTTCTATTTGAGCTTTCTTCTTCACTAAGTTTGTCTAATATGTGTTTTTGGTTTCATATTCCATTTCAATTCTGATTCAAATTCTTTTGAACTTGCAACCAGCTCTTTATCAACTCTAATTGGCTTATTAAATCACATTCCTAAACCAATGGTGAGTAGAACTTTTCTATTTGAGCTTTCTTCTTCACTAAGTTTGTCTAATATGTGTTTTTGGTTTTATAGTCCATTTCAATTTGATTCAATTTCTGTTGATCATGCAACCATCTCTTTATCATCTCTAATTAGCTTATTAAATCACATTCTTAAACCAATGGTGTTTAGAACTTTTCTATTTGAGCTTTCTTCTCCACTTAGTTTGTCTAATATGTGTTTTTGGTTTCATATTCCATTTCAATTCTGATTCAAATTCTTTTGAACATGCGACCATCTCTTTAGCAACTCTAATTGGCTTATTAATCACTTTCCTAATCCAATGGTGTTTAGAACTTTTCTGTTTGAGCTTTCTTCTTCGCTAATTTTGTCTAATATGTGTTTTCAGTTTCATATTCCATTTCAATTTTAATTCAATTCTGTTGATCATGCAACCATCTCTTTATCAACTCAAATTAGCTTATTAAATCACATTGTTAAACCAATGGTGTTTAGAACTTTTCTATTTGAGCTGTCTTGTTCGCTCAGTTTGTCTAATGTGTTTTTGGTTTCATATTCCATTTCAATTCTGATTCAAATTCTTTTGAACATGCAACCAGCTCTTTATCAACTCTAATTGGCTTATTTAATCACATTCCTAAACCAATGGTGTTTAGAACTTTTCTATTTGAGCTTTCCTTTTCGCTCAGTTTGTCTAATATGTGCTTTGGGTTTCATATTCCATTTCAATTTTACTTCAATTCTTTAGAACATGCAACCAGATCTTTATCAACTATAATTGGCTTATTCAATCACATTCCTAAACCAATGGTGTTTAGAACTTTTCTATTTGAGCTTTCCTCTTCGCTCAGTTTGTCTAATATGTGTTTTTGGTTTCATATTCCATTTCAATTATGATTCAAATTCTTTTGAATATGCAACCATCTCTTTATCAACTCTAATTGGCTTATTAAATCACATTCCTAAACCAATGGTGTGTAGAAACTTTTCTATTTGAGCTTTCTTCTTCACTAAGTTTGTCTAATATGTGTTTTGGTTTCATATTCCATTTCAATTTGATTCAAATTCTTTTGAACATGCAACCATCTCTTTATCAACTATAATTAGCTTATTCAATCACATTCCTAAACCAATGGTGTTTAGAACTTTTCTATTTGAGCTTTCTTCTTCACTATGTTTGTCTAATATGTGTTTTTGGTTTCATATTCCATTTCAATTCTGATTCAAATTCTTTTGAACATGCAACCAGCTCTTTATCAACTCTAATTGGCTTATTAAATCACATTCCTAAACCAATGGTGTTTAGAACTTTTCTATTTGAGCTTTCTTCTTCACTAAGTTTGCCTAATATGTGTTTTTGGTTTCATATTCCATTTCAATTTTAATTCAATTCTTTTGAACATGCAACCATCTCCTTATGAACTCTAATTGGCTTATTAAATCACATTCCAAAAACCAATGGTGTTTAGAACTTTTCTATTTGAGCTTTCTTCTTCGCTATGTTTGTCTAATATGTGTTTTTGGTTTCATATTCTATTTCAATTTTAATTCAATTTTTTTGAACATGCAACCATCTCTGTATGAACTCTAATTGGCTTATTAAATCACATTCCTAAACCAATGGTGTTTAGAACGTTTCTATCTGAGCTTTCTTCTTCGCTATGTTTGTCTAATATGTGTTTTTGGTTTCATATTCCATTTCAATTCTGATTCAAATTCTTTTGAACATGCAACCATCTCTTTATCAACTCTAATTGGCTTATTAAATCACATTCCTAAACCAATGGTGTTTAGAACTTTTCTATTTGAGCTTTCTTCTTCGCTAAGTTTGTCTAATATGTTTTTTGGTTTCATATTCCATTTCAATTCTGATTCAAACTCTTTTGAACATGCAACCATCTCTTTATGAACTCCAATTGGCTTATTAAATCACATTCCTAAACCAATGGTATTTAGAACTTTTCTATTTGAGCTTTCTTCTTCGTTAAATTTGTCTAATATGTGTTTGTGGTTTCATATTCCATTTCAATTTTAATTCAATTCTTTTGAACATGCAACCATCTCTTTATGAAATCTAATTGGCTTATTAAATCACATTCCTAAACCAATGGTGTTTAGAACTTTTCTATTTGAGCTTTCTTTTTCACTAAGTTTGTCTAATATGTGTTTTTGGTTTCATATTCCATTTCAATTTTGATTCAAATTTTTTTCAACAATCAACCATCTCTTTATCAACTCTAATTGGCCTATTAAATCACATTCCTAAACCAATGGTGTTTAGAACTTTTCTATTTGAGCTTTCTTCTGCACTAAGTTTGTCTGATATGTGTTTTCGGTTTCATATTCCATTTCAATTCTGATTCAGATTCTTTTGAACATGGAACCAGCTCTTTATCAACGCTAATTGGCTTAATTTATCACATTCCTATGCTAATGGTGTATAGAACTTTTCTATTTGAGCTTTCTTCTTCACTAAGTTTGTCTAATATGTGTTTTTGGTTTTTATATTCCATTTCAATTTTGATTCAAATTCTTTTGAACATGCAACCAGCTCTTTATCAACTCTAATTGGCTTATTAAATCACATTCCTAAACCAATGGTGTTTAGAACTTTTCTATTTGAGCTTTCTTCTTCGCTAAGTTTTTCTAATATGTGTTTTTGGTTTCATATTCCATTTCAATTCTGATTCAAATTCTTTTGAACATGCAACCAGCTCTTTATCAACTCTAATTGGCTTATTAAATCACATTCCAAAACCAATGGTGTTTACAACTTTTCTATTTGAGCTTTCTTCTTCACTAAGTTTGTCTAATATGTGTTTTGGTTTCATATTCCATTTCAATTCTGATTATAATTCTTTTGAACATGCAACCAGCTCTTTATCAACTCTAATTGGCTTATTAAACCTCATTCCTAAACCAAAGGTGTTTAGAACTTTTCTATTTGAGCTTTCTTCTTCGCTATGTTTGTCTAATATGTGTTTTGGTTTCATATTCCATTTCAATTCTGATTCAAATTCTTTTGAACATGCAACCATCTCTTTATCAACTCTAATTAGCTTATTAAATCGCATTCCTAAACCAATGGTGTTTAGAACTTTTCTATTGGAGCTTTCTTCTTCGCTAAATTTATCTAATATGTGTTTTCGGTTTCATATTCCATTTCAATTCTGATTCAAATTCTTTTGAACATGCAACCAGCTCTTTATCAACTCTAATTAGCTTATTAAATCACATTCCTAAACCAATGGTGTTTAGAACTTTTCTATTTGAGCTTTCTTCTTCACTAAATTTTTCTAATATGTGTTTTTGGTTTCATATTCCATTTCAATTTTAATTCAATTCTTTAGAACATGCAACCAGATCTTTATCAACTCTAATTGGCTTATTCAATCGCATTCCTAAACCAATGGTGTTTAGAACTTTTCTATTTGAGCTTTCTTCTTCGCTATGTTTGTCTAATATGTGTTTTTGGTTTTGATATTCCATTTCAATTTTGACTCAAATTCTTTTGAACATGCAACCATCTCTTTATGAATTCTAATTGGCATATTAAATGACATTCCTAAACCAATGGTGTCTAGAACTTTTCTATTTGAGCTTCCTTCTTCACTAAGTTTGTCTACTATGTGTTTTTGATTTCATATTCCATTCAATTTTGATTCAAATTCTTTTGAACATGCAACCATCACTTTATCAACCCTAATTGGCTTATTAAATTACTTTACTAAACTAATGGTGTTTAGAACTTTTCGATTTGAGCTTTGTTCTTCGCTATGTTTATCTAATATGTGTTTTGGTTTCATATTCCATTTCAATTTGATTCAAATTCTTTTGATCATGCAACCATCTCTTTATCAACTCTAATTGGCTTATTAAATCGCATTCCTAGACCAATGGTGTTTAGAACTTTTATATTTGAGCTTTCTTCTTCACTAAGTTTGTCTAATATGTGTTTTTGGGTTCATATTCCATTTCAATTTTAATTCAATTCTTTTGAACATGCAACCAGATCTTTATCAACTCTAATTGGCTTATTCAATCTCATTCCTAAACCAATGGTGTTTAGAACTTTTCTATTTGAGCTTTCTTCTTCACTATGTTTGTCTAATATGTGCTTTGGGTTTCATATTCCATTTCAATTTGCATTCAATTCTTCTGAACATGCAACCATCTTTTTATCAACTCTAATTGGCTTATTCAATCTCATTCCTAAACCAATGGTGTTTATAACTTTTCTATTTGAGCTTTCTTCTCCACCAAGTTTGTCTAATATGTGATTTTGGTTTCATATTCTATTTCAATTTTACTTCAATTCTTTTGAACATGAAACCATCTCTTTATCAACTCTAATTGGCTTATTAAATCACTTTACTAAACCAATGGTGTTTAGAACTTTTCTATTTGAGCTTTCTTCTTCGCTATGTTTGTCTAATATGTATTTTTGGTTTCATATATCATTTCAATTTGATTCAAATTCTTTTGAACATGCAACCATCTCTTTATCAACTCTAATTGGCTTATTAAATCACATTCCTAAACCAATGGTGTTTAGTACTTTTCTATTTGAGCTTTCTTCTTCGCTAAGTTTGTCTAATATGTGTTTTGGTTTCATATTCCATTTCAATTATGAATCAAATTCTTTGGAATATGCAACCTTCTCTTTATCAACTCTAATTGGCTTATTAAATCACATTCCTAAACCAATGGTGTTTAGAACTTTTTCTATTTGAGCTTTCTTCTTCACTAAGTTTGTCTAATATGTGTTTTAGGTTTCATATTCCATTTCAATTCTGATTCAAATTCTTTTGAACATGCGACCATCTCTTTATGAACTCTAATTGGCTTATTAAATCACATTCCTAAACCAATGGTGTTTAGAAGTTTTCTATTTGAGCTTGCTTCTTCGCTAATTTTGTCAAATATGTGTTTTTGATTCATATTTTATTTCAATTCTGATTCAAACTCTTTTGAACATGCAACCAGCTCTTTACCAACTCTAATTGGCTTAATAAATCACATTCCTAAACCAATGGTGTTTAGAACTTTTCTATTTGAGCTTTCTTCTTCACTAAGTTTGTCTAATATGTGTTTTTGGTTTCATATTCCATTTCAATTGTGATTCAAATTCTTTTGAACATGCAACCATCTCTTTATGAACTCTAATTGGCTTATTAAATCACATTCCTAAACCAATGGTGTTTAGAACTTTTCTATTTGAGCATTCTTCTTCGCTATGTTTGTCTAATATGTGTTTTTGGTTTCATATTCCATTTCAATTTAATTCAATTCTTTTGAACATGCAACCATCTCCTTATGAACTCTAATTGGCTTATTAAATCACATTCCAAAAACCAATGGTGTTTAGAACTTTTCTATTTGAGCTTTCTTCTTCGCTATGTTTGTCTAATATGTGTTTTTGGTTTCATATTCCATTTCAATTTTGATTCAAATTCTTTTGAACATGCAACCATCTCGTTATCAACTCTAATTGGCATATTAAATCACATTCTTAAACCAATGGTGTTTAGAACTTTTTTATTCGAGCTTAATTCTTCACTAAGTTTGTCTAATATGTGTTTTTGGTTTCATATTCAATTCACATTTTAATTCAATTCTTTTGAACATGCAACCATCTCTTTATGAACTCTAATTGGCTTATTAAATCACATTCCTAAACCAATGGTGTTTAGAACTTTTCTATTTGAGATTTCTTCTTTGTTAAGTTTGTCTAATATGTGTTTTTGATTTCTTATTCCATTTCAATTCTGATTCAAATTCTATTGAACATGCAACCATCTCTTTATAAACTCTAATTGGCTTATAAAATCACATTCCTAAACCAATGGTGTTTAGAACTTTTCTATATGAGCTTGCTTCTTCAAAAGGTTTGTTTAATATGTGCTTTGGGATTCATATTCCATTTGAATTTTAATTCAATTTTTTGAACATGCAACCATCTCCATATGAACTCTAATTTGCTTATTAAATCACATTCCTAAACTAATGGTGTTTAGAACGTTTCTATTTGAGATTTCTTCTTCGCTATGTTTGTCTAATATGTGTTTTTGGTTTCATATTCCATTTCAATTCTGATTCAAATTCTTTTGAACATGCAACCAGCTCTTTATCAACTCTAATTGGCTTATTAAATCACATTACAAAACCAATGGTGTTTAGAACTTTTTTATTTGAGCTTGCTTCTTCAAAAAGTTTGCCTAATATGTGCTTTGGGTTTCATATTCCATTTCAATTCTGATTCAAATTCTTTTGAACATGCAATCATCTCTTTATCCACTCTAATTGGCTTATTAAATCACATTCGTATACCAATGGTGTTTAGAACGTTTCTATTTGAGATTTCTTCTTCGCTATGTTTGTCTAATATGTGTTTTTTGTCTCATATTAGATTTCAATTCAGATTCAAATTCTTTTGAACATGCAACCAGCTCTTTATCAACTCTAATTGGCTTATTAAATCACATTCTTAAACCAATGGTGTTTAGAACTTTTTTATTCGAGCTTTTCTTCTCCACTAAGTTTGCCTAATATGTGTTTCTGATTTCATATTCCATTTCAATTCTGATTCAAATTCTTTTAAACATGCAATCATCTCTTTATCAACTCTAATTGACTGATTAAATAACATTCCTAGGCCAATGGTGTTTAGAACTTTTCTATTTAAGCTTTCTTCTTCACTAAGTTTGTCTAATATGTGTTTTGGTTTCATATTCCATTTCAATTTGATTCAAATTCTTTTGAACATGCAACCATATCTTTATCAACTATAATTAGCTTATTCAATCACATTCCTAAACCAATGGTGTTTAGAACTTTTTTATTTGAGCTTTCTTCTTCACTAAGTTTGCTAATATGTGTTTCTGGTTTCATATTCTATTTCAATTTTAATTCAATTCTTTTGAACATGCAACCATCTCTTTATGAATTTTAATTGGCTTATTAAATCGCATTCCTAAACCAATGTTGTTTAGAACTTTGCTATTTGAGCTTGCTTCTTCAAAAAGTTTGCCTAATATGTGCTTTTGGTTTCTTATTCCATTTCAATTCAGATTCAAATTCGTTTAAACATGCAATCATCTCTTTATCAACTCTAATTGGCTTATTAAATCACATTCCTAAACCAATGGTGTTTAGAACTTTTCTATTTGAGCTTTCTTCCTCACTAAGTTTGTCTAATATGTGTTTTTGGTTTCATATTCCATTTCAATTCTGATTCAAATTCTTTTGAACATGCAACCATCTCTTTTATCAACTCTAATTGGCTTATTAAATCACATTCCTAAACCAATGGTGTTTAGAACTTTTCTATTTAAGCTTTCTTCTTCACTAAGTTTGTCTAATATGTATTTTTTGGTTTCATATTCCATTTCAATTTTAATTCAATTCTTTTCAACATGCAACCATCACTTTATGAACTCTAATTGGCTTATTAAATCACATTCCTAAACCAATGGTGTTTAGAACTTTTCTATTTGAGCTTTCTTCTTCGCTATGTTTGTCTAATATGTGTTTCTGGTTTCATATTCCATTTCAATTCTGATTCAAATTCTTTTGAACATGCAACCAGCTCTTTATCAACTCTAATTGGCTTATTAAATCACATTCATAAACCAATGGTGTTTAGAACTTTTCTATTTGAGCTTTCTTCTTCACTAAGTTTGTCTAATATGTGTTTTTGGTTTCATATTCCATTTCAATTGTGATTCAAATTCTTTTGAACATGCAACCAGCTCTTTATCAACTCTAATTGGCTTATTAAATCACAATTGTAGGCTAATAGTGTTTAGAAATTTTCTATTTGAGCTGGCTTCTTCACTAATTTTGTCAAATATGTGATTTTGGTTTCCTATTCCATTTCAATTCTGATTCAAAATTCTTTTGAACATGCAACCATCTCCTTATGAACTCTAATTGGCTTATTAAATCACATTCCTAAACTAATGGTGTTTAGAACTTTTCTATTTGAGCTTTCTTCTTCACTAAGTTTTTCTTTTATGTGTTTTTGGTTTCATATTCCATTTCAATTTTGATTCAAATTCTTTTGAACATGCAACCAGCTCTTTATCAACTCTAATTGGCTTATTAAATCACATTCCCAAAACCAATGGTGTTTAGAACTTTTCTATTTGAGCTTTCTTCTTCGCTATGTTTGTCTAATATGTGTTTTTGGTTTCATATTCCATTTGAATTGTGATTCAAATTCTTTTGAACATGCAACCAGCTCTTTATCAACTGTAATTGGCTTATTAAATCACATTCCTAAACCAATGGTGTTTAGAACTTTTTCTATTTGAGCTTTCTTCTTCACTAAGTTTGTCTAATATGTGTTTTGGTTTCATATTCCATTTCAATTTGATTCAAATTCTTTTGAACATGCAACCATCTCTTTATGAACTCTAATTGACATATTAAATCAAATTCCTAGACCAATGGTGTTTAGAACTTTTCTATTTCAGCTTTCTTCTTCACTAAGTTTGTCTAATATGTGTTTTGGTTTCATATTCCATTTCAATTTTGATTCAAATTCTTTTGAACATGCAACCATCTCTTTATCAACTCTAATTGGCTTATTAAATCACATTCCTAAACAATGGTGTTTAGAACTTTTCTATTTGAGCTTTCTTCTTCACTAAGTTTGTCTAATATGTGTTTTGGTTTCATATTCCATTTCAATTTTGATTCAAATTCTTCTTTTGAATATGCAACCATCTCCTTATAAACTCTAATTTGCTTATTAAATCACATTCCTAAACCAATGGTGTCAAGAACTTATCTATTTGAGCTTTCTTCTTCACTAAGTTTGTCTAATATGAATTTTTTGGTTTCATATTCCCATTTCAATTTGATTCAAATTCTTTTGAACATGCAACCATCTATTTATGAACTCTAATTGGCTTATTAAATCACATTCCTAAACCAATGGTGTGGAGAACTTGTTTATTTGAGCTTTCTTCTTCACTAAGTTTGTCTAATATGTGTTTTTGGTTTCATATTCCATTTCAATTTTGATTCAAATTCTTTTGTACATGCGACCATCTCTTTATGAATTCTAATTGGCTTATTAAATCACATTCCTATGCCAATGGTGTTTAGAACTTTTCTATTTGAGTTTTCTTCTTCACTAATTTTGTCTAATATGTGTTTTTGGTTTCATATTCCATTTCAATTATGCTTCACATTCTTTTGATCATGCAACCATCTCTTTATCAACTCAAATTAGCTTATTAAATCACATTCTTAAACTAATGGTGTTTAGAACTTTTCTATTTGAGCTTGCTTCTTCACTAATTTTGTCAAATATGTGTTTTTGGTTTCATATTTTTTTTTCAATTTTGATTCAAATTCTTTTGAACATGCAACCATCTCTTTATGAACTCTAATTGGCTTATTAAATCACATTCCTAAACTAATGGTTTAGAACTTTTCTATTTGAGCTTTCTTCTTCTTCACTAAGTTTGTCTAATATGTGTTTTTGGTTTCATATTCCATGTCAATTCTGATTGAAATTCTTTTACACATGCAATGATCTCTTTATCAAATCTAATTGGATTATTAAATCACATTCCTAAACCAATGGTGTTCGGAACATTTCTATTTAAGCTTTCTTCTTTGCTCAGTTTGTCTAATATGTGTTTTTGGTTTCATATTCCATGTCAATTCTGATTCAAATTCTTTTGAACATGCAACCATCTCTTTATCAACTCTAATTAGCTTATTAAATCACATTCCTAAACCAATGTTGTTTAGAACTTTTCTATTTGAGCTTTTCTCTTCTCTAAGTTTGTCTAATTTGTATTTTTGGTTTCATATGTCCTTTCAATTCTTATTCAAATTCTTTTGAACATGCAACCATCTCTTTATCAACTCTAATTGGCTTATTAAATCACATTCCTAAACCAATGGTGTTTAGAACTTTTCTATTTGAGCTTTCTTCTTCGCTAAGTTTGTCTAATATGTGTTTTGGTTTCATATTCCATTTCAATTTTATTCAATTCTTTCGAACATGCAACCATCTCTTTATCAACTCTAATTAGCTTATTAAATCACATTCCTAAACCAATGGTGTTTAGAACTTTTCTACTTCAGCTTCTTTCGTCACTAAATTTGTCTAATATGTGTTTTTGGTTTCGGATTCCATTTCAATTCTGATTCAAATTCTTTTGAACATGCAACCATCTCGTTATCAACTCTAATTAGCTTATTAAATCACATTCCTAAACCAATGGTGTTTAGAACTTTTCTATTTCAGCTTTCTTCATCGCTAAATTTGTCTAATATGTGTTTTTGGTTTCATATTCCATTTCAATTATGATTCAAATTCTTTTGAACATGCAACCATCTCCTTATCAACTCTAATTGGCTTATTAATCACTTTCTAAACCAATGGTGTTTAGAACTTTTCTACTTCAGCTTTTTTCGTCACTAACTTTGTCTAATATGTGTTTTTGGTTTCATATTCCATTTCAATTATGATTCAAATTCTTTTGAACATGCAACCAGCTCTTTATCAACTCTAATTGGCTTATTAAATCACATTCCTAAACCAATGGTGTTTAGAACTTTTCTATTTGAGCTTTCTTCTTCGCTAAGTTTGTCTAATATGTGTTTTTGGTTTCATATTCTATTTCAATTATGATTCAAATTCTTTTAAACATGCAACCAACTCTTTATCAACTCTAATTGGCTTATTAAATCACATTCCTAAACCAATGGTGTTTAGAACTTTTGTATTTGAGCTTTCTTCTTCACTAAGTTTGTCTAATATGTGTTTCTGGTTTCATATTTCATTTCAACTCTGATTCAAAATCTCTTAAACATGCAACCATCTCTTTATTAACTCTAATTGGCTTATTAAATCACATTCATAAACCAATGGTGTTTAGAACTTTTCTATTTGAGCTTTCTTCTTCACTAAGTTTTTCTAATATGTGCTTTGGGTTTCATATTCTATTTCAAGTTTAATTCAATTGTTTTGAACATGAACCATCAATTTATGAACTCTAATTGGCTTATTAAATCACATTCCTAAACCAATTGTGTTTAGAACTTTTCTATTTGAGCTTGATTCTTCACTATGTTTGTCTAATATGTATTTTTGGTTTCATATTCCATTTCAATTTTAATTCAATTCTTTTGAACATGCAACCATCTCTTTATCAACTCTAATTGGCTTATTAAATCACATTCCTAAACCAATGGTGTTTAGAAATGTTCTATTTGAGCTTTGTTCTTCACTTAGTTTGTCTAATGTGTGTTTTTGGATTCATATTCCATTTTAATTCTGATTCAAATTCTTTTTGAACATACAACCATCTCGTTATGAACTCTAATTGGCTTATTAAATCACTTTCCTAAACCAATGGTGTTTAGAACCTTTCTATTTGAGCTTTCTTGTTCGCTATGTTTGTCTAATATGTGTTTTTGGTTTCATATTCCCTTTCAATTCTGATTCAAATTCTTTTCAACATGCAACCAACTCTTTATCAACACTTATTGGCATATTAAATCACATTCCTAAACTAATGGTGTTTAGAACTTTTCTATTTGAGCTTTCTTCTTCACTAAGTTTGCCTAGTATGTGTTTTTTGGTTTCATATTCCATTTCAATTTGATTCAAATTCTTTTGAACATGCAACCATCTCTTTATCAACTCTAATTGGCTTATTAAATCACATTCTTAGGCCAATGGTGTTTAGAACTTTTCTATTTGAGCTATCTTTTTCACTAAGTTTGTCTAATATGTGTTCTTGATTTCGTAATCCATTTCAATTCTGATTCAAATTCTTTTGAACATGCAACCATCTCTTTATCAACTCTAATTGGCTTATTAAATCACATTCCTAAACCAATGGTGTTTAGAACTTTTCTATTTGAGCTTTCTTCTTCACTAAGTTTGTCTAATATGTGTTTTGGTTTCATATTCCATTTCAATTTTGATTCAAAATTCTTTTGAACATGCAACCATCTCTTTTATCAACTCTAATTGGCTTATTTAATCACATTCGTAGGCCAATGGTGTTTAGAACTTTTCTATTAGAGCTTTCTTCTTCACTAAGTTTGTCTAATATGTGTTTTGGTTGCATATTCCATTTCAATTCTGATTCAAATTCTTTTAAACATGCAATCATCTCTTTATCAACTCTAATTAGCTTATTAAATCAGATTCTTAAACCAATGGTGTTTAGAACTTTTCTATTTGAGCTTTCTTCTTCACTAAGTTTGTCTAATATGTGTTTTGGTTTCATATTCCATTTCAATTTGATTCAAAATTCTTTTAAACATACAACCATCTCTTTATCAACTCTAATTGGCTTATTAAATCACATTCCTAAACCAATGGTGTTTAAAACTTTTCTATTTTAGCTTTCTTCTCACTAAGTTTGTCTAATATGTGTTTTGGTTTCATATTCCATTTCAATTTGATTCAAAATTCTTTTTGAACATGCAACCATCTCTTTATCAACTCTAATTGGCTTATTAAATCACATTCCCTAAACCAATGGGTGTTTAGAACTTTTCTATTTGAGCTTTCTTCTTCACTAAGTTTGTCTAATATGTGTTTTGGTTTCATATTCCATTTCAATTTTGATTCAAAATTCTTTTGAACATGCAACCATCTCTTTATGAACTCTAATTGGCTTATTAAATCACATTCCTAAACCAATGGTGTTTAGAACTTTTCTATTTGAGCTTTCTTCTTCACTAAATTTTTCTAATATGTGTTTTTGGTTTCATATTCCGTTTCAATTCTGATTCAAATTCGTTTGAACATGCAACCATCTCTTCATCAACTCTAATTGGCTTATTAAATCACATTCCTAAACCAATGGTGTTTAGAATTTTTCTATTTCAGCTTTCCTCTTCACTAAGTTTGCCTAATATGTGCTTTGGGTTTCATATTCCATTTCAATTTTAATTCAATTCTTTTAAACATGCAACCATCACTTTATGAACTCTAATTGGCTTGTTAAATTACATTCCTAAACCAATGGTGTTTAGAACTTTTCTATTTGAGCTTTCTTCTTCACTAGGTTTCTCTATATGTGTTTTTGATTTCATATTCCATTTCATTTTTGATTCAATTCTTTTGAACATGCAACCAGATCTTTATCAACTCTAATTGGCTTCTTAAATCACATTCCTATGCCAATGGTGTTTAGAACTTTTCTATTTGAGCGTTATTCTTCACTAAATTTGTCTAATATGCGTTTTTGGTTTCATATTCCATTTCAATTCTAATTCAAATTCTTTTAAACATGCAACCATCTCTTTATCAACTCTAATTGGCTTATTAAATCACATTCCTAAACCAATGGTGTTTAGAACTTTTCTATTTGAGCTTACTTCTTCACTAAGTTTGCCTCATATGTGCTTTTGGTTTCATATTCCATTTCAATTTGATTCAAATTCTTTTGAACATGCAATCATCTCTCTATCAACTCTAATTGGCTTATTAATCACTTTCCTAAACCAATGGGGTTTAGAACTTTTCTATTTGAGCTTTCTTCTTCGCTATGTTTGTCTAATATGTGTTTTTTGTTTCATATTCCATTTTAATTCTGATTCAAATTCTTTTGAACATGCAACCATCTCTTGATGAACTCTAATTGGCTTATCAAATCACATTCCTAAACCAATGGTGTTTAGAACTTTTCTATTTGAGCTTTCTTCTTCGCTATGTTTGTCTAACATGTATTTTTGGTTTCATATGTCATTTCAATTCTGATTCAAGTTCTTTTGAACATGCAACTATCACTTTATCAACCCTAATTGGCTTATTAAATCACATTCCTCAACCAATAGTGCTTAGAACTTTTCTATTTGAACTTTCTTCTTGGCTAAGCCTCCCTAATATGTGTTTTTGGTTTCATATTCTATTTCAATTTGAATTCAATTCTTTTGAACATGCAACCATTTCTTTATCAGCTCTAATTGGCTTATTAAATCACATTCCTAAACCAATGGTGTTTAGAACTTTTCTATTTGAGCTTTCTTCTTCACTAAGTTTGTCTAATATGTATTTTTGGTTTCATATTCCATTTCAATTCTGATTCAATTCTTTTGAACATGCAACCATCTCTTTATCAACTCTCATTAGCTTATTAAATCACATTCCTAAACCAATGATGTTTAGAACTTTTCTATTTGAGCTTTCTTCTGCGCTAAGTTTTTCTAATATGTGTTTTCGGTTTCATATTCCATTTCAATTCTGATTCAAATTCTTTTGAACATGCAACCAGCTCATTATCAACTCTAATTGGCTTATGAAATCACATTCCTATGCCAATGGTGTTTAGAACTTTTCTATTTGAGCTTTCTTCTTCACTAGATTTGTCTAATATGTATTTTTGGTTTCATATTCCATTTTAATTATGATTCAAATTCTTTTGAACATGCAACCATCTCTTTATGAACTCTAATTGGCTTATTAAATCACATTCCTAAACCAATGGTGTGTAGAAATTTTCTATTTGAGCTTTCTTCTTCGCTATGTTTGTCTAATTCGTGTTTTTGGTTTCATATTCCATTTCAATTATGATTCAAATTCTTTTGAACAAGCAACCAGATCTTTATCAACTCTAATTGCCTTATTAAATCACATTCCTAAACCAATGGTGTTGAGAACTTTTCTATTTGAGCTTTATTCTTCGCTATGTTTGTCTCATATGTGTTTTTTGTTTCATATTCCATTTTAATTCTGATTCAAATTCTTTTGAACATGCAACCATCTCTTTATGAACTCTAATTGGCTTATTAAATCAAATTCCTAAACCAATGGTGTTTAGAACGTTTCTATTTGAGCTTTCTTCTTCTCTATGTTTGTCTAATATGTGTTTTTGGTTTCATCTTCCATTTCAATTCTGATTCAAATTCTTTTGAACATGCAACCAGCTCTTTATCAACTCTAATTGGCTTATTAAATCACATTCCTATGCCAATGGTGTTTAGAACTTTTCTATTTGAGCTTTCTTCTTCACTAAGTTTGTCTAATATGTGTTTTTGGTTTCATATTCAATTTCAATTCTGATTCAAATTCTTTTGAACATACAACCATCCATTTATCAACTCTAATTGGCTTATTAAATCACATTCCTATGCCAATGGTGTTTAGAACTTTTCTATTTGAACTTTCTTCTTCACTAAGTTTTTCTGATATGTGTTTTTGGTTTCATATTCCATTTCAATTCTGATTCATATTCTTTTGAAAATGCAACCAGCTCTTTATGAACTCTAATTGGCTAATTAAATCACATTCCTAAACCAATGGTCTTTAGAACGAATCTATTTGAGCTTTCTTCTTCACTAAGTTTGTCTAATATGTGTTTTTGATTTCGTTATCCATTTCAATTTTGATTCAAAATGTTTTGAACATGCAACCAGCACTTTATGAACTCTAATTGGCATATTAAATCACATTTCTAAGCCAATAGTGTTTAAAACTTTTCTATTTGAGCTTTCTTCTTCACTAATTTTGTCTAATATGTGTTTTTGGTTTCATATTCCATTTCAATTTGATTCAAATTCTTTTGAACATGCAACCATCTCTTTATCAACTCTAATTGGCTTATTAAATCACATTCCTAAACCAATGGGTGTTTAGAACTTTTCTATTTGAGCTTTCTTCTTCACTAAATTTGTCTATGATGTGTTTTTGGTTTCATATTTTTTTTCAATTTTGATTCAAATTCTTTTGAACATGCAACCATCTCTTTATCAACTCTAATTGGCTTATTAAATCACATTCCTAAACAAATGGTGTTTAGAACTTGTCTATTTGAGCTTTCTTCTTCACTAAGTTTGTCTATGATGTGTTTTTGGTTTCATATTTTATTTCAATTTTGATTCAAATTCTTTTGAACAAGCAACCATCTCTTTACTAACTCTAATTGGCTTAATAAATCACATTCCTAAACCAATGGTGTTTAGAACTTTTTCTATTTGAGCTTTCTTCTTCACTAAGTTTGTCTAATATGTGTTTTTGGTTTCATATTCCATTTCAATTTGATTCAAATTCTTTTGAACATGCAACCATCTCCTTATGAACTCTAATTGGCTTATTAAATCATATTCCTGGGCCAATGCATGTTTAGAACTTTTCTATTTGAGCTTTCTTTTACACTAAACCTCTTTAATATGTGTTTTTGGTTTCATATTTCATTTCATTTATTCAAATTCTTTTGAACATGCAACCATCTCTTTATCAACTCCAATTGGCTTATTAAATCACATTCCTAAACCAATGGTGTATAGAACTTTACTATTTTAGCTTTCTTCTTTGCTATGTTTGTCTCATATTTGTTTTTGGTTTCATATTCCATTTCAATTCTGATTCAAATTCTTTTCAACATGCAACCATCCCTTTATCAACTCTAATTGGCTTATTAAATCACATTCCTAAACCAATGGTGTTTACAACTCTTCTATTTGAGCTTTCTTCTTCGCTAAGTTTGTCTAATATGTGTTTTTGGTTTCATATTCCATTTGAATTCTGATTCAAATTCTTTTGAACATGCAACCAGCTCTTTATCAACTCTAATTGGCTTATTAAATCACTTTCCTAAACCAATGGTGTTTAGAACTTTTCTATTTGAGCTTTCTTCATCGCTAAGTTTGTCTAACATGTATTTTTGGTTTCATATTCTATTTCAATTTTAATTCAATTCTTTTGACCATGCCACCATCTCTTTATGAACTTTCATTGGCTTATTAAATCACATTCCTAAACCAATGGTATTTAGAACTTTTCTATTTGAGCTTTCTTCTTCTCGAAGTTTGTCTAATATGTGTTTCTGGTTTCATATTTCATTTCAACTCTGATTCAAAATCTCTTAAACATGCAACCATCTCTTTATCAACTCTAATTGGCTTATTAACCACTTTCCTAAACCAATGGTGTTTAGAACTTTTCTATTTGAGCTTTCTTCTTCACCAAGTTTGTCTAACATGTATTTTTGGTTTGAAATTCCACTTAAGTTGTGATTCACATTTTTTGAACCATCAACCATCTCTTTATCAACTCTAATTGACTTATTAAATCACATTCCTAAACCAATGGGTGTTTAGAACTTTTCTATTGGAGCTTTTTTATTCACTAACTTTGTCTAATATGTGTTTTTGGTTTTTATATTCCATTTCAATTCTGATTCAAATTCTTTTGAACATGCAACCATCTCTTTATCAACTCTAATTGGCTTATTAAATCACATTCCTAAACCAATGGTGTTTAGAACTTTTCTATTTGAGCTTTGTTCTTCGCTATTTTTGTCTAATATGTGTTTTTGGTTTCATATTCCATTTCAATTCTGATTCAAATTCTTTTAAACTTGCAATCATCTCTTTATCATCTCTAATTGGATTATTAAATCACATTCCTATGCCAATGGTGTTTAGAAATTTTTTATTTGAGCTTTCTTCTTCACTAAGTTTGTCTAATATGTGTTTCGGGTTTCATATTCCATTTCAATTTTGAATCAAATTCTTTTTAACATGCAACCATCTCTTTATCAACTCTAATTGGCTTATTAAATCACATTCCTAAACCAATGGTGTTTAGAAATTTTCTATTTGAGCTTTCTTCTTCACTAAGTTTGCCTAATATGTGCTTTGTGTTTCATATTTCATGTCAATTTTAATTCAATTCTTTTGAACATGCAACCATCTCTCTATCAAATCTAATTAGCTTATTCAATCACATTCCTAAACCAATGGTGTTTAGAACTTTTCTATTTGAGCTTTCTTCTTCGCTATGTTTGTCTAATATGTATTTTCAGTTTCATATTCCATTTCAATTTTGATTCAAATTGTTTGGAACATGCACCCACCTCTTTATCAACTCTAATTGGCTTATTTAATCACATTCCTAAACCAATGGTGTTTAGAACCTTTCTATTTGTTCTATCTTCTTCACTAAGTTTGTCTAATATGTGTTTTTGGTTTCATATTCCATTTCAATTCTGATTCAAATTCAGTTAAACATGCAACCAGATCTTTATCAACTCTAATTGGCTTATTCAATCGCATTCCTAAACTAATGGTGTTTAGAACTTTTCTATTTGAGCTTTCTTCTTCGCTATGTTTGTCTAATATGTGTTTTTGGTTTTCATATTCCATTTCAATTCTGATTCAAATTCTTTTAAACATGCAATCATCTCTTTATCAACTCTAATTGGATTATTAAATCACATTCCTAGTCCAATGGTATTTAGAACTTTTCTATTTGAGCTTTTTTCGTCACTAAGTTTGTCTAATATGTGTTTTCAATTTCATATTCCATTTCAATTTTAATTCAATTCTTTTAAACATACAACCATCTCTTTATCAACTCTAACTGACTTATTAAATCACATTCCTAAACCAATGGTGTTTAGAACTTTTCTATTTGAGCTTTCTTCTTTGCTATGTTTGTCTCATATTTGTTTTTGGTTTCATATTCCATTTCAATTTGATTCAAATTCTTTTGAATATGCAACCATCTCTTTATCAACTCTAATTGGCTTATTAAATCACATTCCTAAACCAATGGGTGTTTAGAACTTTTCTATTTGACCTTTCTTCTTCACTAAGTTTGTCTAACATGCGTTTTTAGTTTAATATTCCAATTCAATTCTGATTCAAATTCTTTTAAACAGGCAATCATCTCTTTATCAACTCTAATTGGCTTATTAAATCAAATTCCTATGCCAATGGTCTTTAGAACTTTTCTATTTGATCTTTCTTCTTCACTAAATTTGTAATATGCGTTTTTGGTTTCATATTCCATTTCAATTCTAATTCAAATTCTTTTGAACATGCAACCATATGTTTATGAACTCTAATTGGCATATTAAATCACATTCCTATGCCAATGGTGTTTTGAACTGTTCTATTTAAGTATTCTTCTTCACTAAGTTTGTCTAATATGTGATTTTTGGATTCATATTCCATTTCAATTCTGATTCAAATTTTTTTGACCATGCAACCATCTCTTTATCAAATATAATTAGCTTATTAAATCACATTCCTAAACCAATGGTGTTTAGAACTTTTCTATTTGAGCTTTCTTCTTCACTAAGTTTGTCTAATATGTGTTTTTGGTTTCATATTCCATTTCAATTTTAATTCAAATTCTTTTAAACATACAACCATCTCTTTATCAACTCTAATTAGATTATTAAATCACATTCCTAAACCAATGGTGTTTAGAACTTTTCTATTTGAGCTTTCTTCTTCACTAATTTTGTCTAATATGTGTTTTTGGTTTCATATTCCATTTCAATTATGATTCAAATTCTTTTGAACATGCAACCATCTCTTTATGAACTCTAATTGGCTTATTAAATCACATTCCTAAACCAATGGTGTTTAGAACTTTTCTATTTGAGCTTTCTTCTTCTTCGCTATGTTTGTCTAATATATGTTTTTTCTTTCAGAGTCCATTTCAATTTTGATTCAAATTCTTTTGAACATGCAACCAGCTCTTTATCAACTCTAATTAGCTTATTAAATCACATTCCTAAACCAATGGTGTTTAGAACTTTTCTATTTGAGCTTTCTTCTTCACTAAGTTTGTCTAATATGTGTTTTTGGTTTTTATATTCCATTTGAATTCTGATTCAAATTCTTTTGAACATGCAACCATCTCTCTATCAAATCTAATTAGCTTATTCAATCACATTCCTAAACCAATGGTGTTTAGAACTTTTCTATTTGAGCTTTCTTCTTCACTAAGTTTGTCTAATATGTGTTTTTGGTTTCATATTCCATTTCAATTCTGATTCAATTCTTTTGAACATGTAACCATCTCTTAATCAACTCTAATTAGCTTATTAAGTCACATTCCTAAACCAATGGTGTTTAGAACTTTTCTATTGGAGCTTTCTTCTTCGCTAAGTTTGTCTAATATGTGTTTTCGGTTTCATATTCCATTTCAATTCTGATTCAAATTCTTTTGAACATGCAACCAGCTCTTTATCAACTCTAATTGGCTTATTAAATCACATTCCTCTGCCAATGGTGTCTAGAACTTTTCTATTTGAGCTTTCTTCTTCGCTAAGTTTGACAAATATGTGCTTTGGGTTTCATATTCCATTTCAATTTTAATTCAATTCTTTTGAACATGCAACTAGATCTTTATCAACTCTAATTGGCTTATTCAATCGCATTCCTAAACCAATGGTGTTTAGAACTTTTCTATTTGAGCTTTCTTTTTCGCTATGTTTGCCTAATATGTGTTTTTGGTTTTCATATTCCATTTCAATTATGATTCAAATTCTTTTGAACATGCAACCATCTCTTTATTAACTCTAATTAGCTTATGAAATCACATTCCTAAACCAATGGTGTTTAGAACTTTTCTATTTGAGCTTTCTTCTTCACTAATTTTGTCTAATATGTGTTTTTGGTTTCATAATCCATTTCAATTCTGATTTAAATTCTATTGAACATGCAACTAGCTCTTTATCAACTCTGATTGGCTTATTAAATCACATTCCTCGGACAAACGTGTTTAGAAATTTTCTATTTAAGCTTGCTTCTTCACTAAGGTTTCCTACTGTGTGCTTTGGGTTTCATATTCCATTTCAATTTTAATTCAATTCTTTAGAACATGCAACCAGATTTTTATCAACTCTAATTGGCTTATTCAATCTCATTCGTAAACCAATGGTGTTTAGAACTTTTCTATTTGAGCTTTCTTCTTCACTAATTTTGACTAATATGTGTTTATGGTTTCATATTCCATTTCAATTTTAATTCAATTCTTTTGAACATGCAACCATCCTTTTATTAACTCTAATTGGCTTATTAAATCACATTCCTAAACCAATGGTGTTTAGAACTTTTTTATTTGAGCTTTCTTGTTCGCTATGTTTGTCTAATATGTGTTTATGGTTTCATATTCCATTTCAATAATGATTCAATTTCTTTTGAACATGCAACCAGCTCTTTATCAACTCTAATTGGCTTATTAAATCACATTCCTATGCCAATGGTGTTTAGAACTTTTCTATTTGAGCTTTCTTCTTCACTAAGTTTGTCTAATATGTGTTTTTGGTTTCATATTCCATTTCAACTCTGATTCAAAATCTCTTAAACATGCAACCATCTCTTTATCAACTCTAATTGGCTTATTAAATCACATTCCTAAACCAATGGTGTTTAGAACTTTTCTATTTGAGCTTTCTTCTTCACTAAGTTTGTCTAATATGTATTTTTGGTTTCATATTCCATTTCAATTCTGATTCATATTCTTTTGAACATGCAACCAGCTCTTTATCAACTCTAATTGGCTTATTAAATCACATTCCTAAACCAATGGTGTTTAGAACTTTTCTATTTGAGCTTTCTTCTTCACTAAGTTTGTCTAATATGTGTTTTTAGTTTCATATTCCATTTCAATTTTGATTCAAATTCTTTTGAACATGCAACCATCTCTTTATCAACTCTAATTGGCTTATTAAATCACATTCCTAAACCAATGGTGTATAGAACTTTTCTATTTGAGCTTTCTTCTTCACTAAGTTTGTCTAATATGTGTTTTTGGTTTCATATTCCATTTCAATTTTGATTCAAATTCTTTTGAACATGCAACCAGCTCTTTATCAACTCTAATTGGCTTATTAAATCACATTCCTAAACCAATGGTGTTTATAACTTTTCTATTTGAGCTTTCTTCTTCACTAAGTTTGTCTAATATGTGTTTTGGTTTCATATTCCATTTCAATTCTGATTCAAATTCTTTTGAACATGCAACCATCTCTTTATCAACTCTAATTAGCTTATTAAATCACATTCCTAAACCAATGGTGTTTAGAACTTTTCTATTTGAGCTTTCATCTTCGCTATGTTTGTCTAATATGTATTTGTGGTTTCATATTCCATTTCAATTCTGATTCAAATTCTTTTAAACATACAACCATCTCTTTATCAACTCTAATTGGCTTATTAAATCACATTCCTAAACCAATGGTATTTAGAACTTTTCTATTTGAGCTTTCTTCTTCACTAAGTTTGTCTAACATGTGTTTCTCGTTTCATATTCCATTTCAATTCTGATTCAAATTCTTTTAAACATGCAATCATCTCTTTATCAACTCTAATTGGATTATTAAATCACATTCCTAGGCCAATGGTGTTTAGAACTTTTCTATTTGAGCTTTCTTCTTCGCTATGTTTGTCTAATATGTGTTTTTGGTTTCATATTCCATTTCAATTCTGATTCAAATTTTTTTGAAGATGCAACCATCTCTTTATCAACTCTAATTGGCTTATTAAATCACATTCCTAAACCAAAGGTGTTTAGAACTTTTCTATTTGAGCTTTCTACTTCGCTATGTTTGTCTAATATGTGTTTTTGGTTTCATATTCCATTTCAATTTGATTCAAATTCTTTTGAACATTCAACCATCTCTTTATCAACTCTAATTGGCTTATTAAATCACATTCCTAAACCAATGGTGTTTATAACTTTTCTATTTGAGCTTTCTTCTTCACTAATTTTGACTAATATGTGTTTTTGGTTTCATATTCCATTTCAATTCTGATTCAAATTCTGTTATACGTTCAACCATCTCTTTATCAACTCTAATTGGCTTATTAAATCACATTCCTAAACCAATAGTGTTTAGAACTTTTCTATTTGAGCTTTCTTCCTCACTAAGTTTGCCTAATATGTGCTTTGGTTTCCATATTCCATTTCAATTTTGATTCAAATTCTTTTGAACATGCAACCATCTCTTTATCAACTCTAATTGGCTTATTAAATCACATTCCTAAACCAATGGTGTTTAGAACTTTTCTATTTGAGCTTTCTTCTTCACTAAGTTTGTCTAATATGTGTTTTTGGTTTCATATTCCATTTCAATTTGAATTCAAATTCTTTTGAACATGCAACCATCTCTTTATCAACTCTAATTAGCTTATTAAATCACATTCCTAAACCAATGGTGTTTAGAACTTTTCTATTTGAGCTTTCTTCTTCGCTAAGTTTGTCTAATATGTGTTTTCGGTTTCATATTCCATTTCAATTCTGATTCAAATTCTTTTGAACATGCAACCAGCTCTTTATCAACTCTAATTGGCTTAATAAATCACATTCCTAAACCAATGGTGTATAGAACTTGACTATTTGAGCTTGCTTCTTCACTAGGTTTGTCTAATATGTGTTTTATAGTTCATATTCCATTTCAATTCTGATTCAAATTCTTTTGAACATGCAACCATCTCTTTATCAACTCTAATTGGCTTATTAAATCACTTTCCTAATCCAATGGTGTTTAGAACTTTTCTATTTGTGCTTTCTTTTTCGCTATGTTTGTCTAATATGTATTTTTGGTTTCATATGTCATTTCAATTCTGATTCAAATTCTTTTGAACATGCAACCAGCTCTTTATCAACTCTAATTGGCTTATTAAATCACATTCCTAAACCAATGGTGTTTAGAACTTTTCTATTTGAGCTTTCTTCTTCGCTAAGTTTATCTAATATGTATTCGGTTTCATATTCCATTTCAATTCTGATTCAAATTCTTTTGAACATGCAACCAGCTCTTTATCAACTCTAATTGGCTTATTTAATCACATTCCTAAACCAATGGTGTTTAGAACTTTTCTATTTGAGCTTTCTTCTTCACTAAGTTTGTCTAATATGTGTTTTTGGTTTCATATTCCATTTCAATTCTGATTCAAATTCTTTTGAACATGCAACCAGATCTTTATCAACTCTATTTGGATTATTCAATCTCATTCCTAAACCAATGGTGTTTAGAACTTTTCTATTTGAGCTTTCTTCTCCACTAAGTTTGTCTAATGTGTGTTTTTGGTTTCATATTCCATTTCAATTATGATTTAAATTCGTTTAAACATACAACCATCTCTTTATCAACTCTAATTGGCTTCTTAAATCACATTCCTATGCCAATGGTGTTTAGAACTTTTCTATTTGAGCTTTCTTCTTCACTAAGTTTGTCTAATATGTGTTTTCTGTTTCATATTCCATTTCAATTTGATTCAAATTCTTTTAAACATGCAACCATCTCTTTATCAACTCTAATTAGCTTATTAAATCACATTCCTAAACCAATGGTATTTAGAACTTTTCTATTTGAGCTTTCTTCTTCGCTAAGTTTGTCTAATATGTGTTTTTGGTTTCATATTCCATTTCAATTTTAATTCAAATTCTTCTGAACATGCAACCATCTCTTTATGAAATCTAATTGGCTTATTAAATCTCATTCCTAAACCAATGGTGTTTAGAACTTTTCTATTTGAGCTTTCTTATTCGCTATGTTTGTCAAATATATGTTTCTGGTTTCATATTTCATTTCAACTCTGATTCAACATCTCTTAAACATGCAACCATGTCTTTATCAACTCTAATTGGCTTATTAAATCACATTCATAAACCAATGGTGTTTAGAACTTTTCTATTTGAGCTTTCTTCTTCACTAAGTTTGTCTAATATGTGTTTTTGGTTTCATATTCCATTTCAATTCTGATTCAAATTCTTTTGAACATGCAACCATCTCTTTATGAACTCTAATTGGCTTATTAAATCACATTCCTAAACCAATGGTGTTTAGAACTTTTCTATTTGAGCTTTCTTCTTCACTAAGTTTGTCTAATATGTGTTTTTGGTTTCATATTCCATTTCAATTCTGATTCAAATTCTTTTGAACATGCAACCAGCTCTTTATCAACTCTAATTGGCTTATTAAATAACACTCCTATGCCAATGGTGTTTAGAACTTTTCTATTTGAGGTTTCTTCTTCACTAGGTTTGTCTAATATGTATTTTTGGTTTCATATTCCATTTCAATTCTGATTCAAATTCGTTTGAACATGCAACCATCTCTTTATGAACTCTAATTAGCTTATTAAATCACATTCCTAAACCAATGGTGTTTAGAACTTTTCTTTTTGAGCTTTCTTCTTCGCTAAGGTTGTCTAATATGTTTTTTTGGTTTCATATTCCATTTCAATTCTGATTCAAATTCTTTTGAACATGCAACCAG
The DNA here is from genome assembly GCA_031216115.1 of Senna siamea. NCBI lineage: Eukaryota > Viridiplantae > Streptophyta > Magnoliopsida > Fabales > Fabaceae > Senna > Senna siamea. Next base: position 200,461 of record JAVHNK010000219.1, read on the forward strand.
CTCTTTATCAACTCTAATTGGCTTATTAAATCACATTCCTAGGCCAATGGTGTTTAGAACTTTTCAATTTGAGCTTTCTTCTCCACTAAGTTTGTCTAATATGTGTTTTTGGTTTCATATTCCATTTCAATTCTGATTCAAATTGTTTTGAACATGCAACCATCTCTTTATCGACTCTTATTGGCATATTAAATGACATTCCTAAACCAATGGTGTTTAGAACTTTTCTATTTGAGCTTTATTCTTCACTAAGTTTTTCTCATATGTGTTTTGGTTTCATATTCCATTTCAATTCTGATTCAAATTCTTTTGAACATGCAACCATCTCTTTATGAACACTAATTGGCTTATTAAATCACATTCCTAAACCAATGGTGTTTAGAACTTTTCTATTTGAGCTTTCTTCTTCACTAAGTTTTTCTATTATGTGTTTTTGGTTTCATATTCGATTTCAATTCTGATTCAAACTCTTTTGAACATGCAACCATCTCTTTATCAACTCTAATTGGCTTATTAAATCACATTCCTAAACCAATGGTGTTTAGAACTTTTCAATTTGAGCTTTCTTCTCCACTAAGTTTGTCTAATATGTGTTTTTGGTTTCATATTCCATTTCAATTCTAATTCAAATTGTTTTGAACATGCAACCATCTCTTTATCAACTCTAAATAGCTTATTAAATCACATTCCTAAACCAATGGTGTTTAGAACTTTTCTATTTGAGCTTTCTTCTTCACTAAGTTTGTCTAATATGTGTTTTTGGTTTCATATTCCATTTCAATTTGATTCAAATTCTTTTGAACATGCAACCATCTCTTTATCAACTCTAATTGGCTTATTAAAACACAATCCTAAACCAATGGTGTTTAGAACTTTTCTATTTGAGCTTTCTTCTTCACTAAGTTTGTCTAATATGTGTTTTTGTTTCATATTCCATTTCAATTTGATTCAAATTCTTTTGAGAATGCAACCATGTCTTTATCAACTCTAATTGGCTTATTAAATCACATTCCTAAACCAACGGTGTTTAGAACTTTTCTATTTGAGCTTTCTACTTCACTAAGTTTGACTAATATGTGTTTTTAGTTTCTAATTCCATTTCAATTTGATTCAAATTCTTTTGAACATGCAACCATCTCTTTATCAACTCTAATTGGCTTATTAAATCACATTCCTAAACCAATGGTGTTTAGAACTTTTCTATTTGAGCTTTCTTCTTCAGTAAGTTTGTCTAATATGTATTTTTGGTTTCATATTCCATTTCAATTCTGATTCAAGTTCTTTTGAACATGCAACCAGCTCTTTATCAACTCTAATTGGCTTAATAAATCACATTCCTAAACTAATGGTGTTTAGAAATTTTCTATTTGCGCTTTATTCTTCACTAAGTTTGTCTAATATGTGTTTTGGTTTCATATTCCATTTCAATTCTGATTCAAATTCTTTTGAACATGCAACCATCTCTTTATCAACTCTAATTGGCTTATTAAATCACATTCCTAAACCAATGGTGTTTAGAACTTTTCTATTTGAGCTTTCTTCTTCACTAAGTTTGTCTAATATGTGTTTTTGGTTTCATATTCCATTTCAATTTGATTCAAATTCTTTTGAACATGCAACCATCTGTTTATGAACTCTAATTGGCTTATTAAATCACATTCCTATGCCAATGGTGTTTACAACTTTTCTATTTGAGCTTTCTTCTTCACTAAGTTTGTCTAATATGTGTTTTTGGTTTCATAGTCCATTTCAATTCTGATTCAAATTCTTTTGAACATGCAACCATCTCTTTATCAACTCTATTTGGCTTATTAAATCATATTCCTAAAACAATGGTGTTTAGAACTTTTCTATTTGAGCTTTCTTGTTCGCTATGTTTGTCTAATATGTGTTTTTGGTTTCATATTCCATTTCAATTTTGATTCAAATTCTTTTGAACATGCAACCATCTCTTTATGAACTCTAATTGGCTTATTAAATCACATTCCTAAACCAATGGTGTTTAGAACTTTTCTATTTGAGCTTTCTTCTTCACTAAGTTTGTCTAATATGTGTTTTTGGTTTCATATTCCATTTCAATTTGATTCAAATTCTTTAGAACATGCAACCATCTCTTTATCAACTCTAATTGGCTTATTAAATCACATTCCTAAACCAATGGTGTTTAGAACTTTTCTATTTGAGCTTTCTTCTTCACTAAGTTTGTCTAATATGTGTTTTTGGTTTCATATTCCATTTCAATTTTGATTCAAATTCTTTTGAACATGCAACCATCTCTTTATCAACTCTAATTGGCTTATTAAATCACATTCCAAAACCAATGGTGTTTAGAACTTTTCTATTTGAGCTTTCTTCTTCACTAAGTTTGTCTAATATGTGTTTTTGGTTTCATATTCCATTTCAATTTGATTCAAATTCTTTTAAACATGCAACCGTCTCTTTATCAACTCTAATTGGCATATTAAATCACATTCCTAGGCCAATGGTGTTGAGAACTTTTGTATTTGAACTTTCTTCTTCACGAAGTTTTTCTAATATGTGTTTTTGGTTTCATATTCCATTTCAATTTTGATTCAAATTCTTTTGAACATGCAACCATCTCTTTATCAACTCTAATTGGCTTATTAAATCACATTCCTAAACCAATGGTGTTTAGAACTTTTCTATTTGAGCTTTCTTCTTCACTAAGTTTGTCTAATATGTGTTTTGGTTTCATATTCCATTTCAATTTGATGCAAATTCTTTTGAACATGCAACCATCTCTTTATCAACTCTAATTGGCTTATTAAATCACATTCCTATGCCAATGGTGTTTAGAACTTTTCTATTTGTGCTTTCGTCTTCACTAATTTTGTTTAATATGTGCTTTTAGTTTCATATTCCATTTCAAGTTTAATTCAATTCTTTTGAAAATGCAACCATCTCTTTATAAACTTTAATTGGCTTATGAAATCACATTCCTAAACCAATGGTGTTTAGAACTTTTCTATTTGAGCTTTCTTCTTCACTAAGTTTGTCTAATATGTATTTTTTGGTTTCATATTCCATTTCAATTTTGATTCAAATTCTTTTGAACATGCGACCAGCTCTTCACCAACTCTAATTGGCTTAATAAATCACATTCTTAACACAAACGTGTTTAGAACTTTTCTATTTGAGCTTTCTTCTTCACTAAGTTTGTCTAATATGTGTTTTTGGTTTCATATTTTATTTCAATTTTGATTCAAATTCTTTTGAACATGCAACCATCTCTTTATCAACTCTAATTGGCTTATTAAATCACATTCATAAACCAATGGTGTTTAGAACTTTTCTATTTGAGCTTTCTTCTTCACTAAGTTTGTCTAATATGTGTTTTTGGTTTCATATTCCATTTCAATTCTGATTCAAATTTTTTTGAACACGCAATCATCTCTTTATCAACTCTAATTGACTGATTAAATAACATTCCTAGGGTAAACGTGTTTAGAACTTTTCTATTTGAGCTTTCTTCTTCACTAAGTTTGTCTAATATGTGTTTTCGGTTTCATATTCCATTTCAATTTTGATTCAAATTCTTTTGAACATGCAACCATCTCTTTATGAACTCTAATTGGCTTATTAAATCACATTCCTAAACCAATGGTGTTTAGAATTTTTCTATTTGAGCTTTCTTCTTCACTAAGTTTGCCTAATATGTGCTTTGGGTTTCATATTCCATTTCAACTTTAATTCAATTCTTTTGAACATGCAACCATCTCTTTATCAACTCTCATTAGCTTATTAAATCACATTCCTAAACCAATGGTGTTTAGAACTTTTCTATTTGAGCTTTCTTCTTCGCTAAGTTTTTCTAATATGTGTTTTTGGTTTCATATTTCTTTTCAATTCTGATTCAAACTCTTTTGAACATGCAACCATCTCTTTATCAACTCTAATTGGCTTATTAAATCACTTTACTAAACCAATGGTTTTTAGAACTTTTCTATTTGAGCTTTTTTCTTCGCTATGTTTGTCTAATATGTATTTTTGGTTTCATATTCCATTTCAATTCTGATTCAAATTCTTTTGAACATGCAACCAGCTCTTTATCAACTCTAATTGGTTTATTAAATCACATTCCTAAACCAATGGTGTTTAGAACTTTTCTATTTGAGCTTTCTTCTTCACAAAGTTTGTCTAATTTGTGTTTTTGGTTTCATATTCCATTTCAATTCTTATTCAAATTCTTTTGAACATGCAACCAGCTCTTTCTCAACTCTAATTGGGTTATTGAATCACATTCCTAAACCAATGGTGTTTAGAACTTTTCTATTTGAGCTTTCTTCTTCACTATGTTTCTCTAATATGTACTTTTGGTTTCATATCCATTTCAATTCTTATTCAAATTCTTTTCAACATGCAACCATCTCTTCATCAACTCTAATTGGATTATTAAATCACATTCCTAAACCAATGGTGTTTAGAGCTTTAGTATTTGAGCTTTGTTCTTCGTTATGTTTGTCTAATATGTATTTTTGGTTTCATATTCCATTTCAATTTGATTCAAATTCTTTTGAACATGCAACCATCTCTTTATGAACTCTAATTGGCTTATTAAATCACATTCCTAAACCAATGGTATTTAGAACTTTTCTATTTGAGCTTTCTTCTTCACTAAGTTTGTCTAATGTGTGTTTTTGGATTCATATTCCATTTCAATTCTGATTCAAATTCTTTTGAACATGCACCCATCTCTTCATCAACTCTAATTGGCTTATTAAATCACATTCGTAAACCAATGGTGTTTAGAACTTTTCTATTTGAGTTTTCTTCTTCCCTAAGTTTGTCTAATATGTGTTTTTGGTTTAATATTCCATTTAAATTTTGATTCAAATTCATTTTAACATGGAACCATCTCTTTATCAACTCTAATTGGCATATTAAATCACATTCCTAAACCAATGGTGTTTAGAACTTTTCTATTTGAGCTTTCTTCTTCACTAAGTTTTTCTAATATGTGTTTTTGGTTTCATATTCCATTTCAATTCTGATTCAAATTCTTTTCAACATTCAACCATCTCTTTATCAACTCTAATTGGCTTATTAAATCATATTCCTAATCCAATGGTGTTTCGAACTTTTCTATTTGAGGTTTCTTCTTCACTAAGTTTTTCTAATATGTGTTTTTGGTTTCATATTCCATTCAATTTTGATTCAAATTCTTTTAGACATGCAACCAGCTCTTTATCAACTCTAATTGGCTTATTAAATTACATTCCTATGGCAATGGTGTTTAGAACTTTTCTATTTGAGCTTTATTCTTCACTATTTTTGTCTAATATGTGTTTTTGGTTTCATATTCCAATTCAATTTATATTCAAATTCTTTTGAACATGCAATCATCTCTTTATGAATTCTAATTGGCTTATTAAATCACATTCCTACACCAATGGTGTTTAGAACTTTTCTATTTGAGCTTTCTTCTTCACTAAGTTTTTCTAATTTGTGTTTTTGGTTTCATATTCCATTTCAATTCTGATTGAAATTCTTTTGAACATCCAACCATCTTTTTATCAACTCTAATTGGCTTAATAAATCACATTCCTAAACAAATGGTGTTTAGAACTTTTTTATTTGAGCTTGCTTCTTCGCTAAGTTTTCCTAATATGTGCTTTAGGTTTCATATTCCATTTCAATTTTAATTCAATTCTTTTGAACATGCAACCATCTCTTTATCAACTCTAATTGGCTTATTAAATCACATTCCTACGGCAATGGTGTTTAGAACTTTTCTATTTGAGCTTTCTTCTTCGTTATGTTTGTCTAATATGTGTTTTTGGTTTCATATTCTATTTCAATTTTAATTCAATTCTTTTGAACATGCAACCATCTCTTTATCAACTCTAATTGGCTTATTAAATCACATTCCTAAACCAATGGTGTTTAGAACTTTTCTATTTGAGCTTTTCTCTTCGCTAAGTTTGTCTAATATGTATTTTTGGTTTCATATGTCATTTCAATTCTTATTCAAATTCTTTTGAACATGCAACCCGTTCTTTATCAACTCTAATGGGCTTAATACATCACATTACTAGGCCAAACGTGTTTAGAAATTTTCTATTTGAGCTTGCTTCTTCACTAAGTTTGCCTAATATGTGCTTTGGGTTTCATATTCCATTTCAATTTTAATTCAATTCTTTTGAATATGCAACCATCTCTTTATCAAGTCTACTTGGCTTATTAAATCACTTTACTAAACCAATGGTGTTTAGAACTTTTCTATTTGAGTTTTCTTCTTCGCTATGTTTGTCTAATATTTGTTTTTGGTTTCATATTCCATGTCAATTCTGATTCAAATTCTTTTAAACATGCAATCATCTCTTTATCAACTCTAATTGGATTATTAAATCACATTCCTAAACCAATGGTGTTCGGAACATTTCTATTTGAGCTTTCTTCTTCGCTCAGTTTGTCTAATATGTGTTTTTGGTTTCATATTCCATTTCAATTCTGATTCAAATTCTTTTGAACATGCAACCATCTCTTTATCAATACTAATTAGCTTATTAAATCACATTCCTAAACCAATGGTGTTCGGAACATTTCTATTTGAGCTTTCTTCTTCGCTCAGTTTGTCTAATATGTGTTTTTGGTTTCATATTCCATTTCAATTCTGATTCAAATTCTTTCGAACATGCAACCAGCTCTTTATCAACTCTAATTGGCTTAATAAATCACATTCCTCAACCAATGGTGTTTAGAACTTTTGTATTTGAGGTTTCTTGTTCGCTAAGTTTATCTAATATGTGTTTTTGGTTTCATATTCCTTGTCAATTATGATTCAAATTCTTTGGAACATGCAACCAGCTCTCTATCAACTCTGATTGGCTTATTAAATCACTTTACTAAACCAATGGTGTTTAGAACTTTTCTATTTGAGCTTTCTTCTTCACTAAGTTTGCCTAATATGTGCTTTAGGTTTCATATTCCATTTCAGTTTTAATTCAATTCTTTTGAACATGCAACCATCTCTTTATCAACTCTAATTGGCTTATTAAATCACATTCCTAAACCAATGGTGTTTAGAACTTTTCTATTTGAGCTTTCTTCTTCACTAAATTTGTCTAATATGTGTTTTTGGTTTCATATTCCATTTCAATTCTGATTCAAATTCTTTTGAACATGCAACCAGCTCTTTATCAACTCTAATTGGCTTATTAAATCACATTCCTAAACCAATGGTGTTTAGAACTTTTCTATTTGAGCTTTCTTCTTCACTAAGTTTGTCTAATATGTGTGTTTGGTTTCATATTCCATTTCAATTTTGATTGAAATTCTTTTGAACATGCAACGAGCTCTTCATCAACTCTATTTGGGTTATTAAATCACATTCTTAGGCGAATCGTGTTTATAAATTTTCTATTTGAGCTTACTTCTTCACTAAGTTTGCCTAGTATATGGTTTTGGTTTCTTATTCCATTTCATGTTGAATTCAATTCTTTTGAACATGCAACCATCTCTTTATCAACTCTAATTGGCTAATCAAATCACATTCCTAAACGAATGGTGTTTAGAACTTTTCTATTTGACCTTTCTTTTTCGCTAAGTTTGTCTAATTTGTGTTTTTGGTTTCGTATTCCATTTCAATTCTGATTTAAATTCTTTTGAACACGCAACTATCTCTTCATGAACTCTAATTGGCTTATTAAATCACATTCCTAAACCAATGGTGTTTAGAACGTTTCTATTTGAGCTTGCTTCTTCAAAAAGTTTGCCTTATATGTGCTTTGGGTTACATATTCCATTTCAATTTGATTCATATTCTTTTGAACATGCAACCTGCTCTTTATCGACTCTAATTGGCTTATTAAATCACATTCCTAAACCAATGGTGTTAAGAAATTTTGTATTTGAGCTTTCTTCACTAAGTTTGTCTAATATGTGTTTTTGGTTTCATATTCCATTTCAATTTGATACAATTCTTTTAAACATGCAACCATCTCCTTATGAACTCTAATTGGCTTATTAAATAACATTCCTAAACCAATGGTGTTTAGGAAGTTTCTATTTTAGTTTTCTTCTTCACTAAGTTTTTCTAATATGTGTTTTTGGATTCATATTCCATTTCAATTTTAATTCAAATCTTTTGGACATGCAACCATCCTTCTATGAACTCTAATTGGCTTACTAAATCACATTCATAAACCAATGGTGTTTAGAACTTTTCTATTTGAGCTTTCTTCTTCACTAAGTTTGTCTAATATGTGTTTTTGGTTTCATATTCCATTTAAATTCTGATTCAAAGTCTTTTGAACATGCAACCAGCTCTTTATTAACTCTAATTGGTTTATTAAATCACATTCCCATGCCAATGGTGTTTAGAACTTTTCTATTTGAGCTTTCATCTTCACTAAGTTTGTCTAATATGTGTTTTTGGTTTCATATTCCATTTCAATTCTGATTCAAATTCTTTTGAACATGCAACCATCTCCTTATGAACTCTAATTGGCTTATTAAATGAGATTCCTAAACCAATGGTGTTTAGAACGTTTCTATTTGAGATTTCTTCTTCGCTATGTTTGTGTAATATGTGTTTTTGGTTTCTTATTCCATTTCAATTTTAATTCAAATTCTTTTGAACATGCAACCATCTCTTTATCAACTCTAATTAGCTTATTAAATCACATTCCTAAACCAATGGTGTTTAGAACTTTTCTATTTGAGCTTTCTTCTTCGCTAAGTTTGTCTAATATGTGTTTTTGGTTTCATATTCCATTTCAATTCTGATTCAAATTCTTTTGAACATGCAACCAGCTCTTTATCAACTCTAATTGGCTTATTAAATCATATTCCTAGGGCAAACCATGGTGTTTAGAACTTTTCTATTTGAGCTTGCTTCTTCACTAAGTTTGCCTAATATGTGCTTTGGGTTTCATATTCCATTTCAATTTTAATTCAATTCTTTAGAACATGCAACCAGATCTTTATCAACTCTAATTGGCTTATTCAATCTCATTCCTAAACCAATGGTGTTTAGAACTTTTCTATTTGAGCTTTCTTCTCCACCAAGTTTGTCTAATATGTGTTTTTGGTTTCATATTCCATTTCAATTATGATTCAAATTCTTTTGAACATGCAACCAGCTCTTTATCAACTCTAATTGGCTTATTAAATCACATTCCTAAACCAATGGTGTTTAGAACTTTTCTATTTGAGCTTTCTTCTCCACTAAGTTTGGCTAATATGTGCTTTGGGTTTCATATTCCATTTCAATTTTAATTCAATTCTTTTAAACATACAACCATCTCTTTATCAACTCTAATTGGCTTATTAAATCACATTCCTAAACCAATGGTGTTTAGAACTTTTCTATTTGAGCTTTCTTCTCCACTAAGTTTGTCTAATATGTGTTTTTGGTTTCATATTCCATTTCAATTCTGATTCAAATTCTTTTGAACATGCAACCATCTCTTTATCAACTCTAATTGGCTTATTAAATCACATTCCTATGCCAATGGTGTTTAGAACTTTTCTATTTGATCTTTCTTCTTCACTAAAATTTTCTAATATGTGTTTTTGGTTTCATATTCCATTTCAATTTTGATTCAAATTCTTCTGAACAAGCAACCATCCTTTTATTAACACTAATTGGCTTATTAAATCACATTCCTAAACCAATGGTGTTTAGAACTTTTCTATTTGAGCTTGCTTCTTCACTTAGTTTACCCAATATGTGCTTTGGGCTTCTTATTCCATTTCAATTTTAATTAAATTCTTTTGAACATGCAACCAGATCTTTGTCAACTCTAATTGGCTTATTCAATATCATTCCTAAACCAATGGTGTTTAGAACTTTTCTATTTGAGCTTTCTTCTTCTCTAAGTTTGTCTAATATGTATTTTTTGTTTAATATTCCATTTCAATTCTGATTCAAATTCTTTGGAACATGCAACCAGCTCTTTATCAACTCTAATTGGCTTATTAAATTACATTCCTAAACCAATGGTGCTTAGAAATTTTCTATTTGAGCTTGCTTCTTCACTAAGTTTGCCTAATATGTGCTATGGGTTTCATATTCCATTTCAATTTTAATTCAATTCTTTTGAACATGCAACCATCTCTTTATGAATTCTAATTGGCTTATTAAATCACATTCCTAAACCAATGGTGTTTAGAACGTTTCTATTTGAGCATTCTTCTTCGTTATGTTTGTCTAATAAGTATTTTAGGTTTGATATTCCATTTCAATTCTGAATCAAATTCTTTTGAACATGCAACCATCACTTTATGAACTCTAATTGGATTATTAAATCACATTCCTAAACCATGGTGTTTAGGACTTTTCTATTTGAGCTTTCTTCTTCGTTATGTTTGTCTAATGTGTTTTTGGTTTCATATTCCATTTCAATTCTGATTCAAATTCTTTTGAGCATGCAACCATCTCTTTATGAACTCTAATTGGCTTATTAAATCAGATTACAAAACCAATGGTGTTTAGAACTTTTCTATTTTACCTTTCTTCTTCACTAAGTTTGTCTAATATGTGTTTTTGGTTTCATAGTCCATTTCAAAGCTGATTCAAAATCTTTTGAACATGCAACCAGCTCTTTATCAACTCTAATTGGCTTATTAAACCACATTCCTAAACCAATCGCGTTTAGAACTTTTCTATTTGAGCTTTCTTCTTCACAAAGTTTGTCTAATATGTGATTTTGGTTTCATAGTCCATTTCAATTTTAATTCAATTCTTTTGAACATGCAAA
>JAVHNK010000219.1:211684-281146 GCA_031216115.1 Senna siamea
ATTCTATTTCAATTTTAATTCAATTCTTGTGAACATCCAACCATCTTTTTATCAACTCTAATTGGCTTATTAAATCACATTCCTCAACCAATGGTGTTTAGAAATTTTCTATTTGAGCTTGCCTCTTCACTAAGTTTGACTAATATGTGCTTTGGGTTTCATATTCCATTTCAATTTTAATTCAATTCTTTTGAACATGCAACCATCTCTTTATGAAATCTAATTGGCTTATTAAATCACATTCCTAAACCAATGGTGTTTAGAACTTTTCTATTTGAGCTTTCTTCTTCGCTAAGTTTGTCTAATATGTGTTTTCGGTTTCATATTCCATTTCAATTCTGATTCAAATTCTTTTGAACATGCAACCATCTCTTTATCAACTCTAATTGGCTTATTAAATCACATTCTTAAACCAATGGTGTTTAGAAATTTTCTATTTGAGCTTGCTTCTTCACTAAGTTTGCCTAATATGTGCTTTGGGTTTCATATTCCATTTCAATTTTAATTCAATTCTTTTGAACATGCAACCATCTCTTTATCAACTCTAATTGGCTTATTAAATCACATTCCTAAACCAATGGTGTTTAGAACTTTTCTATTTGAGCTTTCTTCTTCGCTAAGTTTGTCTAATATGTGTTTTCGGTTTCATATTCCATTTCAATTTTGATTCAAATTCTTTTGAACATGCAACCATCTCTTTATCAACTCTAATTGGCTTATTAAATCACATTCCTAAATCAATGGTGTTTAGAACCTTTCTATTTGAGCTTTCTTCTTCACTAAGTTTATCTAATATGTGTTTTTGTTTTGATATTCCATTTCAATTCCGATTCAAATTCTTTTGAATATGCAACCAGCTCTTTATCAACTCTAATTGGCTTATTAAATCACATTCCTAAACCAGTGGTGTTTAGAACTTTTCTATTTGAGCTTTCTTCTTCACTACGTTTGTCTAATATGTATTTTTGGTTTCATATTCCATTTCAATTCTGATTCAAATTCTTTTGAACATGCAACCAGCTCTTTATCAACTCTAATTGGCTTATTAAATCACATTCCTAAACCAATGGTGTTTAGAACTTTTCTATTTGAGCTTTCTTCTTCGCTATGTTTGTCTAATATGTGTTTTTTCTTTCATATTCCATTTCAATTTTGATTCAAATTCTTTTGAACATGCAACCAGCTCTTTCTCAACTCTAATTGGGTTATTGAATCACATTCCTAAACCAATGGTGTTTAGAACTTTTCTATTTGAGCTTTCTTCTTCACTAGGTTTCTCTAATATGTATTTTTGGTTTCATATTCCATTTCAATTTTAATTCAATTCTTTTGAACATGCAACCATCTCCTTATGAACTCTAATTGGCTTATTAAATCACATTCCTAAACCAATGGTGTTTAGAACTTTTCTATTTGAGCTTTCTTCTTCACTAAGTTTGTCTAATATGTGTTTTTGGTTTCATATTCCATTTCAATTCTGATTCAAATTCTTTTGAACATGCAACCATCTCTTTATCAATGCTAATTAGCTTATTAAATCACATTCCTAAAACAATGGTGTTTAGAACTTTTGTATTTGAGCTTTCTTGTTCGCTATATTTGTCTAATATGTATTTTTGGTTTCATATTCCATTTCAATTTTAATTCAATTCTTTTGAACATGCAACCATCTCTTTATCAACTCTAATTGGCTTATTAAAACACATTCCTATGCCAATGGTGTTTAGAACTTTTCTATTTGAGGTTTCTTCTTCACTAAGTTTGTCTAATATGTGTTTATGGTTTTTATATTCCATTTCAATTTTGATTCAAATTCTTTTGAACATGCAACCAGCTCTTTATCAACTCTAATTGGCTTATTAAATCACATTCCTAAACCAATGGTGTTTAGAACTTTTCTATTTGAGCTTTCTTCTTCGCTATGTTTGTCTAATATGTGTTTTTGGTTTCATATTCCATTTCAATTTTAATTCAATTCTTTTGAACATGCAACCATCTCTTTATCAACTCTAATTAGCTTTTTAAATCACATTCCTAAACCAATGGTGTTTAGGAATTTTCTATTTGAGCTTGCTTCTTCACTAAGTTTGTCTAATATGTGTTTTTGGTTTCATATTCCATTTCAATTCTAATTCAAATTCTTTTGAACATGCAACCAGCTCTTTATCAACTCTAATTGGCTTATTAAATCACATTCATATGCCAATGGTGTTTAGAACTGTTCTATTTGTGTATTCTTCTTAACTAAGTTTGTCTAATATGTGGTTTTGGTTTCATATTCCATTTCAATTCTGATTCAAATTCTTTTGAACATGCAACCATCTCTTTATGAACTCTAATTGGCTTATTAAATCACATTCCTAAACCAATGGTGTTTAGAACTTTTCTATTTGAGCTTGCTTCTTCACTAAGTTTGTCTCATATGTGGTTTTGGTTTTATATTCCATTTCAATTTTAATTCAATTCTTTTGAACATGCAACCAGCTCTGTATCAACTCTAATTGGCTTTTTAAATCACATTCCTAAACCAATGGTGTTAAGAACTATTCTATTTGAGCTTTCTTCTTCGCTATGTTTGTCTAATATGTGTTTTTGGTTTCATATTCCATTTAAATTCTGATTCAAATTCTTTTGAACATGCAACCAGCTCTTTATCAACTCTAATTGGCTTATTAAATCACATTCCTACGCCAAGGGTGTTTAGAACTTTTCTATTTGAGCTTTCTTCTTCACTAAGTTTGTCTAATATGTGTTTTGGTTTCATATTCCATTTCAATTTTAATTCAATTCTTTTGAACATGAAACCATATCTTTATCAACTATAATTGGCTTATTAATTCACTTTCCTAAACCAATATTGATTAGAACTTTTCTATTTGAGGTCTCTTCTTCGCTATGTTTGTCTAATATGTTTTTTGGTTTCATATGTCATTTCAATTCTGATTCAAATTCTATTGAACTTGCAACCATCTCTTTATGAACTCTAATTGGCTTATTAAATCACATTCCTAAACCAATGGTGTTTAGAACTTTTCTATTTGAGCTTTCTTCTTCGCTATGTTTGTCTAATATGTGTTTTTGGTTTCATATTCCATTTCCATTCTGATTCAAATTCTTTTGAACATGCAACCATCTCCTTATGAATTCTAATTGGCTTATTAAATCACATTCCTAAACCAATGGTGTTTAGAAATTTTCTATTTGAGCTTGCTTCTTCATAAAGTTTGCCTAATATGTGCTTTGGGTTTCATATTCCATTTCAATGTTAATTCAATTCTTTTGAACATGCAACCATCTCTTTATGAACTCTAATTGGCTTATTAAATCACATTCCTAAACCAATGGTGTTTAGAACTTTTCTATTTGAGCTTTCTTCTTCGCTATGTTTGTCTAATATGTGTTTTTGGTTTCATATTCCATTTCAATTCTGATTCAAATTCTTTTGAACATGCAACCAGCTCTTTATCAACTCTAATTGGCTTATTAAATCACATTCCTAAACCAATGGTGTTTAGAACTTTTCTATTTGAGCTTTCTTCTTCACTAAGTTTGCCTAATATGTGCTTTGGGTTTCATATTCCATTTCAATTCTGATTCAAATTCTTTTGAACATGCAACCATCTCTTTATCAACTCTAATTGGCTTATTAAATCACATTCCTAAACCAATGGTGTTTAGAAATTTTCTATTTGAGCTTGCTTCTTCACAAAGTTTGCCTAATATGTGCTTTGGGTTTCATATTCCATTTCAATTCTTTTGAACATGCAACCATCTCTTTATGAACTCTAATTGGCTTATTAAATCACATTCCTAAACCAATGGTGTTTAGAAAGTTTCTATTTGAGATTTCTTCTTTGCTAAGTTTTTCTAATATGTGCTTTGGCTTTCATATACCATTTCAATTTTAATTCAATTCTTTTGAACATGCATCTCTATCTCTTTATCAACTCTAATTAGCTTATACAATCACATTCCTAAACCAATGGTGTTTAGAACTTTTCTATTTGTGCTTGCTTCTTCACTAAGTTTGCCTAATATGTGCTTTGGATTTCATATTCCATTTCAAATTTAATTCAATTCTTTTGAACATGCAACCATCTCTTTATCAACTCTAATTCGCATATTAAATCACATTCCTAAACCAATGGTGTTTAGAACTTTTCTATTTGAGCTTTCTTCTTCACTAAGTTTGTCTAATATGTGTTTTTGGTTTCATATTCCATTTCAATTTTGATTCAAATTCTTTTGAACATGCAACCAGCTCTTTATCAACTCTAATTGGCTTATTAAATCACATTCCTAAACCAATGGTGTTTAGAACTTTTCTATTTGAGCTTTCTTCTTCACTAAGTTTGTCCAATATGTGTTTTTGGTTTCATATTCCATTTCAATTCAGATTCAAATTCTTTTGAACATGCAACCATCTCTTTATCAACTCTAATTGGCTTATTAAATCACATTCCTAGGACAAACGTGTTTAGAAATTTTCTATTTGAGCTTGCTTCTTCACTAAGTTTGCCTAATATGTGCTTTGGGTTTCATATTCCATTTCAATTTTAATTCAATTCTTTTGAACATGCAACCATCTCTTTATCAACTCTAATTGGCTTATTAAATCACATTCCTAAACCAATGGTGTTTAGAACTTTTCTATTTGAGCTTTCTTCTTCGCTATGTTTGTCTAATATGTGTTTTTGGTTTCATATTCCATTTCAATTCTGATTCAAATTCTTTTGAACATGCAACCATCTCTTTATCAACTCTAATTGGCTTATTAAATCACATTCCTAGGACAAAGGTGTTTAGAAATTTTCTATTTGAGCTTGCTTCTTCACTAAGTTTGCCTAATATGTGCTTTGGGTTTCATATTCCATTTCAATTTTAATTCAATTCTTTTGAACATGCAACCATCTCTTTATCAACTCTAATTGGCTTATTAAATCACATTCCTAAACCAATGGTGTTTAGAACTTTTCTATTTGAGCTTTCTTCTTCGCTAAGTTTGTCTAATATGTGTTTTTGGTTTCATATTCCATTTCAATTATGATTCAAATTCTTTTGAACATGCAACCATCTCTTTATGAACTCTAATTGGCTTATTAAATCACATTCCTAAACCAATGGTGTTTAGAAATTTTCTATTTGAGCTTGCTTCTTCACAAAGTTTGCATAATATGTGCTTTGGGTTTCATATTCCATTTCAATTTTAATTCAATACTTTTGAACATGCAACCATCTCCTTATGAACTCTAATTGGCTTATTAAATCACATTCCTAAACCAATGGTGTTTAGAACTTTTCTATTTGAGCTTTCTTCTTCACTAAGTTTGTCTAATAAGTGTTTTTGGTTTCATATTCCATTTCAATTTTGATTCAAATTCTTTTGAACATGCAACCATCTCTTGATGAACTCTAATTGGCTTATCAAATCACATTCCTAAACCAATGGTGTTTAGAAATTCTCTATTTGAGCTTTCTTCTTCACTAAGTTTGTCTAATATGTGTTTTTGATTCATATTCTATTTCAATTCTGATTCAAACTGTTTTGAATATGCAACCATGTCTTTATCAACTCTAATTGGCTTATTAAATCACATTCATAAACCAATGGTGTTTAGAAATGTTCTATTTGTGCTTTCTTCTTCACTAAGTTTTGCTAGTATGTGCTTTTGGTTTCATATTCCATTTCAATTTTAATTCAATTCTTTTGAACATGCAACCATCACTTTATCAACTCTAATTGGCTTATTAAATCACATTCCTAAACCAATGGTGTTTAGAACTTTTCTCTTTGAGCTTTCGTCTTCACTAAGTTTGTCTAATATGTGTTTTTGGTTTCATATTCCATTTGAATTCGAATTCAAATTCTTTTGAACATGCAACCATCTGTTTATGAACTCTAATTGGCTTATTAAATCACATTCCAAAACCAATGGTGTTTAGAAATTTTCTATTTGAGCTTTCTTCTTTACTATGTTTCTCTAATATGTGCTTTAGGTTTCATATTCCATTTGAATTTTAATTCAATTCGTTTGAACATGCAACCAGCTCTTTATCAACTCTAATTGGCTTATTAAATCACATTCCTAAACCAATGGTGTTTAGAACTTTTCTATTTAAGCTTTCTTCCTCACTAAGTTTGTCTAATATGGTTTTGGTTTCATATTCCATTTCAATTCTGATTCAAATTCTTTTGAACATGCAACCATCTCTTTATCAATTCTAATTGGCTTATTAAATCACATTCCTAAACCAATGGTGTTTAGAACTTTTCTATTTGAGCTTTCTTCTTCACTAAGTTTGTCTAATATGTGTTTTTGGTTTCATATTCCATTTCAATTCTGATTCAAATTCTTTTGAACATGCAACCATCTCTTTATCAACTCTAATTGGCTTATTAAATCACATTCCTAGGACAAACGTGTTTAGAAATTTTCTATTTGAGCTTGCTTCTTCACTAAGTTTGTCTAATATGTGTTTTTGGTTTCATATTCCATTTCAATTCTGATTCAAATTCTTTTGAACATGCAACCATCTCTTTATCAACTCTAATTGGCTTATTAAATCACATTCCTAAACCAATGGTGTTTAGAACTTTTCTATTTGAGCTTTCTTCTTCGCTAAGTTTGTCTAATATGTGTTTTCGGTTTCATATTCCATTTCAATTCCGATTCAAATTCTTTTGAACATGCAACCATCTCTTTATCAACTCTAATTGGCTTATTAAATCACATTCCTAGGACAAACGTGTTTAGAAATTTTCTATTTGAGCTTGCTTCTTCACTAAGTTTGCCTAATATGTGCTTTGGGTTTCATATTCCATTTCAATTTTAATTCAATTCTTTTGAACATGCAACCATCTCTTTATCAACTCTAATTGGCTTATTAAATCACATTCCTAAACCAATGGTGTTTAGAACTTTTCTATTTGAGCTTTCTTCTTCGCTATGTTTGTCTAATATGTGTTTTTGGTTTCATATTCCATTTCAATTATGATTCAAATTCTTTTGAACATGCAACCATCTCTTTATCAACTCTAATTGGCTTATTAAATCACATTCCTAAACCAATGGTGTTTAGAACTTTTCTATTTGAGCTTTCTTCTTCACTAAGTTTGTCTAATATGTGTTTTTGATTTCATATTCCATTTCAGGTATGATTCAAATTCTTTTGAACATGCAACCAGCTCTTTATCAACTCTAATTGGCTTATTAAATCACATTCCTAGGACAAACGTGTTTAGAAATTTTCTATTTGAGCTTGCTTCTTCACTAAGTTTGCCTAATATGTGCTTTGGGTTTCATATTCCATTTCAATTTTAATTCAATTCTTTTGAACATGCAACCATCTCTTTATCAACTCTAATTGGCTTATTAAATCACATTCCTAAACCAATGGTGTTTAGAACTTTTCTATTTGAGCTTTCTTCTTCGCTAAGTTTGTCTAATATGTGTTTTAGGTTTGATATTCCATTTCAATTCTGATTCAAATTCTTTTGAACATGCAACCAGCTCTTTTATCAACTGTAATTGGCTTATAAATCAGATTCCTAGGACAATTGTGTTTAGAAATTTTCTATTTGAGCTTGCTTCTTCACTAAGTTTGCCTAATATGTGCTTTGGGTTTCATATTCCATTTCAATTTTAATTCAATTCTTTTGAACATGCAACCATCTCTTTATGAACTCTAATTGGCTTATTAAATCACATTCCTAAACCAATGGTGTTTAGAACTTTTCTATTTGAGCTTTCTTCTTCGCTAAGTTTGTCTAATATATGTTTTCGGTTTCATATTCCATTTCAATTCTGATTCAAATTCTTTTGAACATGCAACCAGCTCTTTATCAACTCTAATTGGCTTATTAAATCACATTCCTAAACCAATGGTGTTTAGAAATTTTCTATTTGAGCTTGCTTCTTCACTAAGTTTGTCTAATATGTATTTTTGGTTTCATATTCCATTTCAATTCTGATTCAAATTCTTTTGAACATGCAACCATCTCTTTATCAACTCTAATTGGCTTATTAAATCACATTCCTAAACCAATGGTGTTTAGAACTTTTCTATTTGAGCTTTCTTCTTCATTAAGTTTGTCTAATATGTGTTTTGGTTTCATATTCCATTTCAATTCTGATTCAAATTCTTTTGAACATGCAACCAGCTCTTTATCAACTCTAATTGGCTTATTAAATCACATTCCTAAACCAATGGTGTTTAGAAAGTTTCTATTTGAGATTTCTTCTTCGCTAAGTTTGTCTAAAATGTGTTTTTGGATTTTATATTCCATTTCAATTTTAATTCAAATTCTTTTGAACATGCAACCAGCTCTTTATCAACTCTAATTGGCTTATTAAATCACATTCCTATGCCAATGGTGTTTAGAACTTTTCTATTTGAGCTTTCTTCTTCACTAAGTTTGTCTAATATGTGTTTATGGTTTTTATATTCCATTTCAATTTTGATTCAAATTCTTTTGAACATGCAACCAGCTCTTTATCAACTCTAATTGGCTTATTAAATCACATTCCTAAACCAATGGTGTTTAGAACTTTTCTATTTGAGCTTTCTTCTTCACTAAGTTTGTCTAATATGTGTTTTTGGTTTCATATTCCATTTCAATTCAGATTCAAATTCTTTTGAACATGCAACCAGCTCTTTATCAACTCTAATTGGCTTATTAAATCACATTCCTAGGACAAACGTGTTTAGAAATTTTCTATTTGAGCTTGCTTCTTCACTAAGTTTGCCTAATATGTGCTTTGGGTTTCATATTCCATTTCAATTTTAATTCAATTCTTTTGAACATGCAACCATCTCTTTATCAACTCTAATTGGCTTATTAAATCACATTCCTAAACCAATGGTGTTTAGAACTTTTCTATTTGAGCTTTCTTCTTCGCTAAGTTTGTCTAATATGTGTTTTCGGTTTCATATTCCATTTCAATTCTGATTCAAATTCTTTTGAACATGCAACCATCTCTTTATCAACTCTAATTGGCTTATTAAATCACATTCCTAAACCAATGGTGTTTAGAACTTTTCTATTTCAGCTTGCTTCTTCACTAAGTTTGCCTACTATGTGCCTTGGATTTCATATTCCATTTCATTTTGAATTCAATTCTTTTGAACATGCAACCATCTCTTTATCAACTCTAACTGGCTTATTAAATCACATTCCTAAACCAATGGTGTTTAGAACTTTTCTATTTGAGCTTTCTTCTTCACTAAGTTTGCCTAATATGTGCTTTGGGTTTCATATTCCATTTCAATATTAATTCAATTCTTTAGAATATGCAACCAGATCTTTATCAACTCTAATTGGCTTATTAAATCACTTTCCTAAACTAATGGTGTTTAGAAATTTTCTATTTGAGCTTTCTTTTTCGCTAAGTTTGTCTAATATATGTTTTCAGTTTCATATTCCATTTCATTTTTAAGTCAATTCTTTTGAACATGCAACCATCTCTTTATCAATACTAATTAGCTTATTAAATCACATTCCTAAACCAATGGTGTTTAGAACTTTTCTATTTGACCTTTCTTCTGCGCTAATTTTGTCTAATATGTGTTTTTAGTTTCATATTCAATTTCAATTGATTCAATTCTTTTGAACATCCAACCATCTTTTTATCAACTCTAATTAGCTTATTAAATCACATTCCTAAACCAATGGTGTTTAGAACTTTTCTATTTGAGCTTGCTTCTTCACTAAGTTTGTCTAATATGTGTTTTGGTTTCATATTCCATTTCAATTTTAATTCAATTCTTTTGAACACGCAACCATCTCTTTATGAATTCTAATTGGCTTATTAAATCACATTCCTACACCAATGGTGTTTAGAACTTTTCTATTTGAGCTTTCTTCTTCGCTAAGTTTGTCTAATATGTGCTTTGGGTTTCATATTCTATTTCAATTTTAATTCAATTCTTTTGAACATGCAACCATCTCCTTATAAACTCTAATTGGCTTATTAAATCACATTCCTAAACCAATGATGTTTAGAACTTTTCTATTTGAGCTTGCTTCTTCACTAATTTTGCCTAATATGTGCTTTAGGTTTCATATTCCATTTCAATTTTAATTCAAATTCTTTTCAACATGCAACCAGCTCTTTATCAACTCTAATTGGCTTATTAAATCACATTCCTAAACCAATGGTGTTTAGAACTTTTCTATTTGAGCTTTCTTCTTCACTAAGTTTGTCTAATATGTGTTTTTGGTTTCTTTTTCCATTTCTATTCTTATTCAAATTCTTTTGTACTTGCATCCAGATCTTTATCAACTCTAATTGGCTTATTCAATCTCATTCCTAAAACAATGGTGTTTAGAAATTTTCTATTTGAGCTTGCTTCTTCACTAAGTTTGCCTAATATGTGCTTTGGGTTTCATATTCCATTTCAATTTTAATTCAATTCTTTTGAACATGCAACCATCTCTTTATCAACTCTAATTGGCTTATTAAATCACATTCCTAAACCAATGGTGTTTAGAACTTTTCTATTTGAGCTTTCTTCTTCGCTAAGTTTGTCTAATATGTGTTTCGGTTTCATATTCCATTTCAATTTTAATTCAATTCTTTTGAACATGCAACCATCTCTTTATCAACTCTAATTGGCTTATTAAATCACATTCCTAGGACAAACGTGTTTAGAAATTTTCTATTTGAGCTTGCTTCTTCACTAAGTTTGCCTAATATGTGCTTTGGGTTTCATATTCCATTTCAATTTTAATTCAATTCTTTTGAACATGCAACCATCTCTTTATGAACTCTAATTGGCTTATTAAATCACATTCCTAAACCAATGGTGTTTAGAACTTTTCTATTTGAGCTTTCTTCTTCGCTAAGTTTGTCTAATATGTGTTTTCGGTTTCATATTCCATTTCAATGATTCAAATTCTTTTGAACATGCAACTATCTGTTTATCAACTCTAATTGGCTTATTAAATCCCATTCCTAGGGCAACGGTGTTTAGAAATTTTCTATTTGAGCTTGCTTCTTCACTAAGTTTGCCTAATATGTGCTTTTGGTTTCATATTCCATTTCAATTTTAATTCAATTCTTTTGAACATGCAACCATCTCTTTATCAACTCTAATTGGCTTATTAAATCACATTCCTAAACCAATGGTGTTTAGAACTTTTCTATTTGAGCTTTCTTCTTCACTAAGTTTGTCTAAAATGTGTTTTTGGTTTAATATTCTATTTCAATTATGATTCAAATTCTTTTGAACATGCAACCATCTCTTTATGAACTCTAATTGGCATTTTAAATCACATTCCTAAACCGATGGTGTTTAGAAATTTTCTATTTGAGCTTCCTTCTTCACCAAGTATCTCTAATATGTTTTCGGTTTCATATTCCATTTCAATTTTAATTCAATTCTTTTGAACATGCAACCATCTCTTTATCAACTCTAATTGGCTTATTAAATCACATTCCTAAACCAATGGTGTTTAGAACTTTTCTATTTGAGCTTTCTTCTTCACTAAGTTTTTCTAATATGTGTTTTTGGTTTCATATTCCATTTGAATTCTGATTCAAATTCTTTTGAACATGCAACCATCTCTTTATCAACTCTAATTGGCTTATTAAATCACATTCCAAAACCAATGGTGTTTAGAAATTTTCTATTTGAGCTTGCTTCTTCACTAAGTTTGCCTAATATGTGTTTTGGCTTTCATATTCCATTTCAATTTTAATTCAATTCTTTTAAACATGCAACCATCTCTTTATGAACTCTAATTGGCTTATTAAATCACATTCCTAAACCAATGGTGTTTAGAACTTTTCTATTTGAGCTTTCTTCTTCGCTATGTTTGTCTAATATGTGCTTTTGGTTTCATATTCCATTTCAATGTTAATTCAATTCTTTTGAACATGCAACCAGCTCTTTATCAACTCTAATTGGCTTATTAAATCACATTCCTAAACCAATGGTGTTTAGAACTTTTCTATTTGAGCTTTCTTCTTCACTAAGTTTGTCTAATATATGCTTTGGGTTTGATATTCCATTTCAATTCTGATTCAAATTCTTTTGAACATGCAACCAGCTCTTTTATCAACTGTAATTGGCTTATAAATCAGATTCCTAGGACAATTGTGTTTAGAAATTTTCTATTTGAGCTTGCTTCTTCACTAAGTTTGCCTAATATGTGCTTTGGGTTTCATATTCCATTTCAATTTTAATTCAATTCTTTTGAACATGCAACCATCTCTTTATGAACTCTAATTGGCTTATTAAATCACATTCCTAAACCAATGGTGTTTAGAACTTTTCTATTTGAGCTTTCTTCTTCGCTAAGTTTGTCTAATATATGTTTTTGGTTTCATATTCCATTTCAATTATTCAAATTCTTTTGAACATGCAACCAGCTCTTTATTAACTCTAATTGGCTTAATAAATCACATTACTAGGCCAACCGTGTTTAGAAATTTTCTATTTGAGCTTGCTTCTTCACTAAGTTTGCCTAATATGTGCTTTGGTTTCATATTCCATTTCAATTTTAATTCAATTCTTTTGAACATGCAACCATCTCTTTATCAACTCTAATTGGCTTATTAAATCACATTCCTAAACCAATGGTGTTTAGAACTTTTCTATTTGAGCTTTCTTCTTCGCTAAGTTTGTCTAATATGTGTTTTTGGTTTCATATTCCATTTCAATTCTGATTCAAATTCTTTTGAACATGCAACCATCTTTTTATCAACTCTAATTGGCTTATTAAATCACATTCCTAAACCAATGGTGTTTAGAAATTTTCTATTTGAGCTTGCTTCTTCACTAAGTTTGTCTAATATGTATTTTTGGTTTCATATTCCATTTCAATTCTGATTCAAATTCTTTTGAACATGCAACCATCTCTTTATCAACTCTAATTGGCTTATTAAATCACATTCCTAAACCAATGGTGTTTAGAACTTTTCTATTTGAGCTTGCTTCTTCACTAAGTTTGCCTAATATGTGCTTTGGTTTCATATTCCATTTCAATTTTAATTCAATTCTTTTGAACATGCAACCATCTCTTTATGAACTCTAATTGGCTTATTAAATCACATTCCTAAACCAATGGTGTTTAGAACTTTTCTATTTGAGCTTTCTTCTTCACTAAGTTTGTCTAATATGTGTTTTTGGTTTCATATTCCATTTCAATTCTGATTCAAATTCTTTTGAACATGCAACCATCTCTTTATCAACTCTAATTGGCTTATTAAATCACATTCCTAGGCCAATGGTGTTTAGAAATTTTCTATTTGAGCTTGCTTCTTCACTAAGTTTGCCTAATATGTGCTTTTGGTTTCATATTCCATTTCAATTTTAATTCAATTCTTTTGAACATGCAACCATCTCTTTATCAACTCTAATTGGCTTATTAAATCACATTCCTAAACCAATGGTGTTTAGAACTTTTCTATTTGAGCTTTCTTCTTCGCTAAGTTTGTCTAATATGTGTTTTTGGTTTCATATTCCATTTCAATTATGATTCAAATTCTTTTGAACATGCAACCATCTCTTTATCAACTCTAATTGGCTTATTAAATCACATTCCTAGGACAAATGTGTTTAGAAATTTTCTATTTGAGCTTGCTTCTTCACTAAGTTTGCCTAATATGTGCTTTGGGTTTCATATTCCATTTCAATTTTAATTCAATTCTTTTGAACATGCAACCATCTCTTTATCAACTCTAATTGGCTTATTAAATCACATTCCTAAACCAATGGTGTTTAGAACTTTTCTATTTGAGCTTTCTTCTTCGCTAAGTTTGTCTAATATGTGTTTTCGGTTTCATATTCCATTTCAATTCTGATTCAAATTCTTTTGAACATGCAACCAGCTCTTTATCAACTCTAATTGGCTTAATAAATCACATTCCTAGGACAAACGTGTTTAGAAATTTTCTATTTGAGCTTGCTTCTTCACTAAGTTTGCCTAATATGTGCTTTGGGTTTCATATTCCATTTCAATTTTAATTCAATTCTTTTGAACATGCAACCATCTCTTTATCAACTCTAATTGGCTTATTAAATCACATTCCTAAACCAATGGTGTTTAGAACTTTTCTATTTGAGCTTTCTTCTTCGCTATGTTTGTCTAATATGTGTTTTTGGTTTCATATTCCATTTCAATTATGATTCAAATTCTTTTGAACATGCAACCATCTCTTTATCAACTCTAATTGGCTTATTAAATCACATTCCTAAACCAATGGTGTTTAGAACTTTTCTATTTGAGCTTTCTTCTTCACTAGATTTGTCTAATATCTAGTTTTGGTTTCATATTCCATTTCAATTTTGATTCAAATTCTTTTGAACATGCAACCATCTCTTTATCAACTCTAATTGGCTTATTAAATCACATTCCTAAACCAATGGTGTTTAGAAATTTTCTATTTGAGCTTTTTTCTTCACTAAGTTTGTCTAATATGTGTTTTTGGTTTTATATTCCATTTCAATTTGAATTCAATTCTTTTGAACATGCAACCATCTCTTTATCAACTCTAATTGGCTTATTAAATCACATTCCTAAACCAATGGTGTTTAGAACTTTTCTATTTGAGCTTTCTTCTTCGCTAAGTTTGTCTAATATGTGTTTTTGGTTTCATATTCCATTTCAATTCTGATTCAAATTCTGTTGATCATGCAACCATCTCTTTACCAACTCTAATTGGCTTAATAAATCACATTCTTAACCCAAACGTGTTTAGAAATTTTCTATTTGAGCTTGCTTCTTCACTAAGTTTGCCTAATATGTGCTTTGGGTTTCATATTCCATTTCAATTTTAATTCAATTCTTTTGAACATGCAACCATCTCTTTATCAACTCTAATTGGCTTATTAAATCACATTCCTAAACCAATGGTGTTTAGAACTTTTCTATTTGAGCTTTCTTTTTCACTAAGTTTGTCTAATATGTGTTTTTTGTTTCATATTCCATTTCAATTCCGATTCAAATTCTTTTGAACATGCAACCATCTCTTTATGAACTCTAATTGGCTTATTAAATCACATTCCTAAACCAATGGCGTTTAGAAATTTTCTATTTGAGCTTTCTTCTTCACTAAGTTTGTCTAATATGTGCTTTGGGTTTCATATTCCATTTCAATTTTGATTCAAATTCTTTTGAACATGCAACCATCTCTTTATCAACTCTAATTGGCTTATTAAACCACATTCCTAAACCAATGGTGTTTAGAACTTTTCTATTTGAGCTTTCTTCTTCACTATGTTTGTCTAATATGTGTTTTTGGTTTCATATTCCATTTCAATTATGATTCAAATTCTTTTGAACATGCAACCATCTCTTTATGAACTCTAATTGGCTTATTAAATCACATTCCTAAACCAATGGTGTTTAGAACTTTTCTATTTGAGCTTTCTTCTTCGCTATGTTTGTCTAATATGTGTTTTTGGTTTCATATTCCATTTCAATTCAGATTCAAATTCTTTTGAACATGCAACCAGCTCTTTATCAACTCTAATTGGCTTATTAAATCACATTCCTAGGACAAACGTGTTTAGAAATTTTCTATTTGAGCTTGCTTCTTCACTAAGTTTGCCTAATATGTGCTTTGGTTTCATATTCCATTTCAATTTTAATTCAATTCTTTTGAACATGCAACCATCTCTTTATGAACTCTAATTGGCTTATTAAATCACATTCCTAAACCAATGGTGTTTAGAACTTTTCTATTTGAGCTTTCTTCTTCGCTAAGTTTGTCTAATATGTGTTTTTGGTTTCATATTCCATTTCAATTCTGATTCAAATTCTTTTGAACATGCAACCATCTCTTTATCAACTCTAATTGGCTTATTAAATCACATTCCTAGGCCAAACGTGTTTAGAAATTTTCTATTTGAGCTTGCTTCTTCACTAGGTTTGTCTAATATGTGCTTTGGGTTTCATATTCCATTTCAATTCTAATTCAAATTCTTTTGAACATGCAACCATCTCTTTATCAACTCTAATTGGCTTATTAAATCACATTCCTAAACCAATGGTGTTTAGAAATTTTCTATTTGAGCTTGCTTCTTCACTAAGTTTGCCTAATATGTGCTTTGGGTTTCATATTCCATTTCAATTTTAATTCAAATTCTTTTGAACATGCAACCATCTCTTTATCAACTCTAATTGGCTTATTAAATCACATTCCTAAACCAATGGTGTTTAGAACTTTTCTATTTGAGCTTTCTTCTTCGCTAAGTTTGTCTAATATGTGTTTTCGGTTTCATATTCCATTTCAATTATGATTCAAATTCTTTTGAACATGCAACCAGCTCTTTATCAACTCTAATTGGCTTATTAAATCACATTCCTATGCCAATGGTGTTTAGAAATTTTCTATTTGAGCTTGCTTCTTCACTAAGTTTGCCTAATATGTGCTTTGGGTTTCATATTCCATTTCAATTTTAATTCAATTCTTTTGAACATGCAACCATCTCTTTATCAACTCTAATTGGCTTATTAAATCACATTCCTAAACCAATGGTGTTTAGAACTTTTCTATTTGAGCTTTCTTCTTCGCTAAGTTTGTCTAATATGTGTTTCGGTTTCATATTCCATTTCAATTCTGATTCAAATTCTTTTGAACATGCAACCAGCTCTTTATCAACTCTAATTGGCTTATTAAATCACATTCCTAGGACAAACGTGTTTAGAAATTTTCTATTTGAGCTTGCTTCTTCACTAAGTTTGCCTAATATGTGCTTTGGGTTTCATATTCCATTTCAATTTTAATTCAATTCTTTTGAACATGCAACCAGCTCTTTATCAACTCTAATTGGCTTATTAAATCACATTCCTAAACCAATGGTGTTTAGAACTTTTCTATTTGAGCTTTCTTCTCCACTAAGTTTGTCTAATATGTGTTTTTGGTTTCATATTCCATTTCAATTCGATTCAAATTCTTTTGAACATGCAACCATCTCTTTATCAACTCTAATTGGCCTATTAAATCACATTCCTAAACCGATGGTGTTTAGAAATTTTCTATTTGAGCTTCCTTCTTCATAAAGTTTGCCTAATATGTGCTTTGGGTTTCATATTCCATTTCAATTCTGATTCAAATTCTTTTGAACATGCAACCATCTCTTTATCAACTCTAATTGGCTTATTAAATCACATTCCTAGGACAAACGTGTTTAGAAATTTTCTATTTGAGCTTGCTTCTTCACTAAGTTTGCCTAATATGTGCTTTGGGTTTCATATTCCATTTCAATTTTAATTCAATTCTTTTGAACATGCAACCATCTCTTTATCAACTCTAATTGGCTTATTAAATCACATTCCTAAACCAATGGTGTTTAGAACTTTTCTATTTGAGCTTTCTTCTTCGCTAAGTTTGTCTAATATGTGTTTTTGGTTTCATATTCCATTTCAATTCTGATTCAAATTCTTTTGAACATGCAACCATCTCTTTATCAACTCTAATTGGCTTATTAAATCACATTCCTAGGACAAACGTGTTTAGAAATTTTCTATTTGAGCTTGCTTCTTCACTAAGTTTGCCTAATATGTGCTTTGGTTTTCATATTCCATTTCAATTTTAATTCAAATTCTTTTGAACATGCAACCATCTCTTTATCAACTCTAATTGGCTTATTAAATCACATTCCTAAACCAATGGTGTTTAGAACTTTTCCATTTGAGCTTTCTTCTTCGCTAAGTTTGTCTAATATGTGTTTTGGTTTCACTTTCCATTTCAATTCTGATTCAAATTCTTTTGAACATGCAACTAGCTCTTTATTAACTCTAATTGGCTTATTAAATCACATTCCTAAACCAATGGTGTTTAGAACTTTTCTATTTGAGCTTTCTTCTTCACTAAGTTTGTCTGATATGTGTTTTCGGTTTC
This sequence comes from Senna siamea, assembly GCA_031216115.1. NCBI lineage: Eukaryota > Viridiplantae > Streptophyta > Magnoliopsida > Fabales > Fabaceae > Senna > Senna siamea. Next base: position 229,537 of record JAVHNK010000219.1, read on the forward strand.
ATATTCCATTTCAATTATGATTCAAATTCTTTTGAACATGCAACCATCTCTTTATCAACTCAATTAGCTTATTAAATCACATTCCTAAACCAATGGTGTTTAGAACTTTTCCATTTGAGCTTTCTTCTTCGCTAAGTTTGTCTAATATGTGTTTTTGGTTTCATATTCCAATGCAATTATGATTCAAATTCTTTGGAACATGCAACCAGCTCTCTATCAACTCTAATTGGCTTATTAAATCACATTCCTAGGACAAACGTGTTTAGAAATTTTCTATTTGAGCTTGCTTCTTCACTAAGTTTGCCTAATATGTGCTTTGGGTTTCATATTCCATTTCAATTTTAATTCAATTCTTTTGAACATGCAACCATCTCTTTATCAACTCTAATTGGCTTATTAAATCACATTCCTAAACCAATGGTGTTTAGAACTTTTCTATTTGAGCTTTCTTCTTCGCTATGTTTGTCTAATTTGTGTTTTGGCTTCATATTCCATTTCCATTCTGATTCAAATTCTTTTGAACATGCAACCAGCTCTTTATCAACTCTAATTGGCTTATTAAATCACATTCCTAAACCAATGGTGTTTAGAACTTTTCTATTTGAGCTTTCTTCTTCACTAAGTTTGTCTAATATGTGTTTTTGTTTCATATTCCATTTTAATTCTGATTCAAATTCTTTGGAACATGCAACCAGCTCTTTATCAACTCTAATTGGCTTATTAAATCACATTCCTAAACCAATGGTGTTTAGAACTTTTCTATTTGAGCTTTCTTCTTCGCTATGTTTGTCTAATATGTGTTTTTGGTTTCATATTCCATTTCAATTATGATTCAAATTCTTTTGAACATGCAACCATTTTTTTATCAACTCTAATTCGCTTATTAAATCACATTCCTAAACCAATGGTGTTTAGAACTTCTCTGTTTGAGCTTTCTTCTCCACTAAGTTTGTCTAATATGTGTCTTTGTTTCATATTCCATTTCAATTTTGATTCAAATTCTTTTGAACATGGAACCAGCTCTTTATCAACTCTAATTGGCTTAATAAATCACATTCCTAAACCAATGGTGTTTAGAACTTTTCTATTTGAGCTTTCTTCTCCACTAAGTTTGTCTAATATGTGTTTTGGTTTCATATTCCATTTCAATTCGATTCAAATTCTTTTGAACATGCAACCATCTCTTTACCAACTCTAATTGGCTTAATAAATCACATTCTTAACCCAAACGTGTTTAGAAATTTTCTATTTGAGCTTGCTTCTTCACTAAGTTTGCCTAATATGTGCTTTTGGTTTCATATTCCATTTCAAGTTTAATTCAATTCTTTTGAACATGCAACCATCTCTTTATCAACTCTAATTGGCTTATTAAATCACATTCCTAAACCAATGGTGTTTAGAACTTTTCTATTTGAGCTTTCTTCTTCACTAAGTTTGTCTAATATGTGTTTTTGGTTTCATATTCCATTTCAATTATGATTCAAATTCTTTTGATCATGCAACCAGCGCTTTATCAACTCTAATTGGCTTATTAAATCACATTCCTAAACCAATGGTGTTTAGAACTTTTCTATTTGAGCTTCTTTCTTCACTAAGTTTGTCTACTATGTGGTTTTGGATTCATATTTCATTTCCATTCTATTTCAAATTCTTTTGAACATGCAACCATCTCTTTATCAACTCTAATTGGCTTATTAAATCACATTCCTAGGGCAATGGTGTTTAGAAATGTTCTATTTGTGCTTTCTTCTTCGCTAAATTTGTCTATGATGTGTTTTTGGTTTCATATTTTATTTCAATTTTGATTCAAATTCTTTTGAACATGCAACCATCTCTTTATCAACTCTAATTGGCTTATTAAATCACATTCCTAAACCAATGGTGTTTAGAACTTTTCTATTTGAGCTTTCTTCTTCACTAAGTTTGTCTAATATGTGTTTTTGGTTTCATATTCCATTTCAATTTTGATTCAAATTCTTTTGAACATGCAACCATCTCTTTACCAACTCTAATTGGCTTAATAAATCACATTCTTAACCCAAACGTGTTTAGAAATTTGCCATTTGAGCTTGCTTCTTCACTAAGTTTGCCTAATATGTGCTTTGGGTTTCATATTCCATTTCAATTTTAATTCAATTCTTTTGAACATGCAACCATCTCTTTATCAACTCTAATTGGCTTATTAAATCACATTCCTAAACCAATGGTGTTTAGAAATTTTCTATTTGAGCTTTCTTTTTCGCTAAGTTTGTCTAATATATGTGTTCGGTTTCATATTCCATTTCAATTCTAATTCAAGTTCTTTTGAACATGCAACCAGCTCTTTATCAACTCTAATTGGCTTATTAAATCACATTCCTAAACCAATGGTGTTTAGAACTTTTCTATTTGAGCTTTCTTCTTCACTAAGTTTGTCTAATATTTGGTTTTGGTTTCATATTCCATTTCAATTCTGATTCAAATTCTTTTGAACATGCAACCAGCTCTTTATCAACTCTAATTGGCTTAATAAATCACATTCCTAGGCCAAACGTGTTTAGAAATTTTCTATTTGAGCTTGCTTCTTCACTAAGTTTGCCTAATATGTGCTTTGGGTTTCATATTCCATTTCAATTTTAATTCAATTCTTTTGAACATGCAACCATCTCTTTATCAACTCTAATTAGCTTATTAAATCACATTCCTAAACCAATGGTGTTTAGAACTTTTCTATTTGAGCTTTCTTCTTCGCTAAGTTTGTCTAATATGTGTTTTCGGTTTCATATTCCATTTCAATTTAGATTCAAATTCTTTTGAACATGCAACCAACTCTTTATCAACTCTAATTGGCTTATTAAATCACATTCCTAGGCCAAACGTGTTTAGAAATTTTCTATTTGAGCTTGCTTCTTCACTAAGTTTGCCTAATATGTGCTTTGGGTTTCATATTCCATTTCAATTTTAATTCAATTCTTTTGAACATGCAACCATCTCTTTATCAACTCTAATTGGCTTATTAAATCACATTCCTAAACCAATGGTGTTTAGAACTTTTCTATTTGAGCTTTCTTCTTCGCTATGTTTGTCTAATATGTGTTTTTGGTTTCATATTCCATTTCAATTATGATTCAAATTCTTTTGAACATGCAACCATCTCTTTATCAACTCTAATTGGCTTATTAAATCACATTCCTAGGACAAACGTGTTTAGAAATTTTCTATTTGAGCTTGCTTCTTCACTAAGTTTGCCTAATATGTGCTTTGGGTTTCATATTCCATTTCAATTCTGATTCAAATTCTTTTGAACATGCAACCAGCTCTTTATCAACTCTAATTGGCTTATTAAATCACATTCCTAAACCAATGGTGTTTAGAACTTTTCTATTTGAGCTTTCTTCTTCACTAAGTTTGTCTAATATGTATTTTTGGTTTCATATTCCATTTCAATCGATTCAAATTCTTTTGAACATGCAACCAGCTCTTTATCAACTCTAATTGGCTTATTAAATCACATTCCTAGGACAAACGTGTTTAGAAATTTTCTATTTAAGCTTGGTTCTTCACTAACTTTGTCTAATATGTGTTTTGGGTTTCATATTCTATTTCAATTTTAATTCAATTCTTTTGAACATGCAACCATCTCTTTATGAACTCTAATTGGCTTATTAAATCACATTCCTAAACCAATGGTGTTTAGAACTTTTCTATTTGAGCTTTCTTCTTCGCTAAGTTTGTCTAATATGTGTTTTGGGTTTGATATTCCATTTCAATTCTGATTCAAATTCTTTTGAACATGCAACCATCTCTTTATGAACTCTAATTGGCTTATTAAATCACATTCCTAAACCAATGGTGTTTAGAAATTTTCTATTTGAGCTTGCTTCTTCACTAAGTTTGTCTAATATGTGTTTTTGGTTTCATATTCCATTTCAATTTTAATTCAATTCTTTTGAACATGCAACCATCTCTTTATGAACTCTAATTGGCTTATTAAATCACATTCCTAAACCAATGGTGTTTAGAACTTTTCTATTTGAGCTTTCTTCTTCGCTAAGTTTGTCTAATATGTGTTTTGGGTTTGATATTCCATTTCAAGTATGATTCAAATTCTTTTGAACATGCAACCATCTCTTTATGAATTCTAATTGGCTTATTAAATCACATTCCTAAACCAATGGTGTTTAGAAATTTTCTATTTGAGCTTGCTTCTTCATAAAGTTTGCCTAATATGTGCTTTGGGTTTCATATTCCATTTCAATTCTGATTCAAATTCTTTTGAACATGCAATCATCTCTTTATCAACTCTAATTGGCTTATTAAATCACATTCCTAAACCAATGGTGTTTAGAACTTTTCTATTTGAGCTTTCTTCTTCACTAAGTTTTTCTAATATGTGTTTTTGGTTTCATATTCCATTTCAATAGATTCAAAATCTCTTAAACATGCAACCAGCTCTTTACCAACTCTAATTGGCTTAATAAATCACATTCTTAACCCAAACGTGTTTAAAAATTTTCTATTTGAGCTTGCTTCTTCACTAAGTTTGCCTAATATGTGCTTTGGGTTTCATATTCCATTTCAATTTTAATTCAATTCTTTTGAACATGCAACCATCTCTTTATCAACTCTAATTGGCTTATTAAATCACATTCCTAAACCAATGGTGTTTAGAACTTTTCTATTTGAGCTTTCTTCTTCACTAAGTTTGTCTAATATGTGTTTTTGGTTTCATATTCCATTTCAATTCTGATTCAAATTCTTTTGAACATGCAACCATCTCTTTATCAACTCTAATTGGCTTATTAAATCACATTCCTAAACCAATGGTGTTTAGAAAGTTTCTATTTGAGATTTCTTCTTCGCTATGTTTGTCTAATATGTGTTTTGGGTTTCTTATTCCATTTCAATTCTGATTCAAATTCTTTTGAACATGCAACCATCTCTTTATCAACTCTAATTGGCTTATTAAATCACTTTACTAAACCAATGGTGTTTAGAACTTTTCTATTTGAGCTTGCTTCTTCACTAAATTTGTCTAATATGTGTTTATGGTTTAATATTCCATTTCAATAATGATTCAAATTCTTTTGAATATGCAACCATCTCTTTATCAACTCTAATTGGCTTATTAAATCACATTCCTAAACCAATGGTGTTTAGAACTTTTCTATTTGAGCTTTCTTCTTCACAAAGTTTGTCTAATATGTGATTTTGGTTTCATAGTCCAATTCAATTATGATTCAAATTCTTTTGAACATGCAACCAGCTCTTTATCAACTCTAATTGGCTTATTAAATCACATTCCTAGGGCAAACGTGTTTAGAAATTTTCTATTTGAGCTTGCTTCTTCACTAAGTTTGCCTAATATGTGCTTTGGGTTTCATATTCCATTTCAATTTTAATTCAATTCTTTTGAACATGCAACCATCTCTTTATCAACTCTAATTGGCTTATTAAATCACATTCCTAAACCAATGGTGTTTAGAACTTTTCTATTTGAGCTTTCTTCTTCGCTAAGTTTGTCTAATATGTGTTTTCGGTTTCATATTCCATTTCAATTCTGATTCAAATTCTTTTGAACATGCAACCAGCTCTTTATCAACTCTAATTGACTTATAAATCAGATTCCTAGAACAAACGTGTTTAGAAATTTTCTATTTGAGCTTTCTTCTTCACTAAGTTTGTCTAATATGTGCTTTGGGTTTCATATTCTATTTCAATTTTAATTCAATTCTTTTGAACATGCAACCATCTCTTTATCAACTCTAATTGGCTTATTAAATCACATTCCTAAACCAATGGTGTTTAGAACTTTTCTATTTGAGCTTTCTTCTTCGCTAAGTTTGTCTAATATGTGTTTTTGGTTTCATATTCCATTTCAATTATGATTCAAATTCTTTTGAACATGCAACCATCTCTTTATCAACTCTAATTGGCTTATTAAATCACATTCCTAAACCAATGGTGTTTAGAACTTTTCTATTTGAGCTTTCTTCTTCACTAAGTTTGTCTAATATGTGTTTTTGGTTTCATATTCCATTTCAATTGTGATTCAAATTCTTTTGAACATGCAACCATCTCTTTATCAACTCTAATTGGCTTATTAAATCACATTCCTAAACCAATGGTGATTAGAAATTTTTTATTTGAGCTTTCTTGTTCACAATGTTTGTCTAATATGTGTTTTTGGTTTCATATTCCATTTCAATTCTGATTCAAATTCTTTTGAACATGCAACCAGCTCTTTATCAACTTTAATTGGCCAATGGTGTTTAGCACTTTTCTATTTGAGCTTTCTTCTTCACTAATTTTGTCTAATATGTGATTTTGGTTTCATATTCCATTTCAATTATGATTCAAAATCTCTTAAACATGCAACCATCTCTTTATCAACTCTAATTGGCTTATTAAATCACATTCCTAAACCAATGGTGTTTAGAACTTTTCTATTTGAGCTTTCTTCTTCACTAAGTTTTTCTAATATGTGTTTTTGGTTTCATATTCCATTTCAATTCTGATTCAAACTCTTTTAACCATGCAACCAGCTCTTTACCAACTCTAATTGGCTTAATAAATCACATTCTTAACCCAAACGTGTTTAAAAATTTTCTATTTGAGCTTGCTTCTTCACTAAGTTTGCCTAATATGTGCTTTGGGTTTCATATTCCATTTCAATTTTAATTCAATTCTTTTGAACATGCAACCATCTCTTTATCAACTATAATTAGCTTATTCAATCACATTCCTAAACCAATGGTGTTTAGAACTTTTCTATTTGAGCTTTCTTCTTCGCTATGTTTGTCTAATATGTGTTTTCGGTTTCATATTCCATTTCAATTCTGATTCAAATTCTTTTGAACATGCAACCATCTCTTTATCAACTCTAATTGGCTTATTAAATCACATTCCTAAACCAATGGTGTGTAGAAATTTTCTATTTGAGCTTGCTTCTTCACTAAGTTTGCCTAATATGTGCTTTGGGTTTCATATTCCATTTCAATTTTAATTCAATTCTTTTGAACATGCAACCATCTCTTTATCAACTCTAATTGGCTTATTAAATCACATTCCTAAACCAATGGTGTTTAGAACTTTTCTATTTGAGCTTTCTTCTTCACTAAGTTTGTCTAATATGTGTTTTTGGTTTCATATTCCATTTCAATTATGATTCAAATTCTTTTGAACATGCAACCATCTCTTTATCAACTCTAATTGGCTTATTAAATCACATTCCTAGGCCAATGGTGTTTAGAACTTTTCTATTTGAGCTTTCTTCTTCACTAAATTTTTCTAATATGTGTTTTTGGTTTCATATTCCATTTCAATTCTGATTCAAATTCTTTTGAACATGCAACCATCTCTTTATCAACTCTAATTAGCTTATTAAATCACATTCCTAAACCAATGGTGTTTAGAACTTTTCTATTTGAGCTTTCTTCTTCACTAAGTTTGTCTAATATGTGTTTTTGGTTTCATATTCCATTTCAATTTTGATTCAAATTCTTTTGAACATGCAACCATCTCTTTATCAACTCTAATTGGCTTATTAAATCACATTCCTAGGACAAACGTGTTTAGAAATTTTCTATTTGAGCTTGCTTCTTCACTAAGTTTGCCTAATATGTGCTTTGGGTTTCATATTCCATTTCAATTTTAATTCAATTCTTTTGAACATGCAACCATCTCTTTATCAACTCTAATTGGCTTATTAAATCACATTCCTAAACCAATGGTGTTTAGAACTTTTCTATTTGAGCTTTCTTCTTCGCTATGTTTGTCTAATATGTGTTTTTGGTTTCATATTCCATTTCAATTATGATTCAAATTCTTTTGAACATGCAACCATCTCTTTATCAACTCTAATTGGCTTATTAAATCACATTCCTATGCCAATGGTGTTTAGAACTTTTCTATTTGAGCTTTCTTCTTCACTAAATTTGTCTAATATGTGTTTTTGGTTTCATATTCCATTTCAATTCTGATTCAAATTCTTTTGAACATGCAACCAGCTCTTTATCAACTCTAATTGGCTTATTAAATCACATTCCTAGGACAAACGTGTTTAGAAATTTTCTATTTGAGCTTGCTTCTTCACTAAGTTTGCCTAATATGTGCTTTAGGTTTCATATTCCATTTCAATTTTAATTCAATTCTTTTGAACATGCAACCATCTCTTTATCAACTCTAATTAGCTTATTAAATCACATTCCTAAACCAATGGTGTTTAGAACTTTTCTATTTGAGCTTTCTTCTTCGCTATGTTTGTCTAATATGTGTTTTTTGTTTCATATTCCATTTTAATTCTGATTCAAATTCTTTTGAACATGCAACCAGCTCTTTATCAACTCTAATTGGCTTATTAAATCACATTCCTAGGCAAACGTGTTTAGAAATTTTCTATTTGAGCTTGCTTCTTCACTAAGTTTGCCTAATATGTGCTTTGGGTTTCATATTCCATTTCAATTTTAATTCAATTCTTTTGAACATGCAACCATCTCTTTATGAACTCTAATTGGCTTATTAAATCACATTCCTAAACCAATGGTGTTTAGAACTTTTCTATTTGAGCTTTCTTCTTCGCTATGTTTGTCTAATATGTGTTTTTGGTTTCATATTCCATTTCAATTATGATTCAAATTCTTTTGAACATGCAACCATCTCTTTATCAACTCTAATTGGCTTATTAAATCACATTCCTAGGCCAATGGTGTTTAGAACTTTTCTATTTGAGCTTTCTTCTCCACTAAGTTTGTCTAATATGTGTTTTTGGTTTCATATTCCATTTCAATTCAATTATTTTGAACATGCAACCATCTCTTTATGAACTCTAATTGGCTTATTAAATCACATTCCTAAACCAATGGTGTGTAGAAATTTTCTATTTGAGCTTTCTTCTTCGCTCTGTTTGTCGAATATGTGCTTTGGGTTTCATATTCCATTTCAATTTTCATTCAATTCTTTTGAACATGCAACCATCTTTTTATCAACTCTAATTGGCTTATTAAATCACATTCTTAAACCAATGGTGTTTAGAAATTTTCTATTTGAGCTTGCTTCTTCACAAAGTTTGTCTAATATGTGTTTCGGGTTTCATATTCCATTTCAATTTTGAATCAAATTCTTTTTAACATGCAACCATCTCTGATCAACTGTAATTGGCTTATTAAATCACATTCCTAAACCAATGGTCTATAGAACGAATCTATTTGAGCTTTCTTCTTTGCTATGTTTGTCTAATATGTATTTTTGATTTAATATTCATATCAATTTTCATTCAAATTCATTTAAACATGCAACCATCTCTTTATCAACTCTAATTGGCTTATTAAATCACATTCCTAAATCAATGGTGTTTAGAACCTTTCTATTTGAGCTTTCTTCTTCACTAAGTTTATCTAATATGTGTTTTTGTTTTGATATTCCATTTCAATTCTGATTCAAATTCTTTTGAACATGCAACCAGCTCTTTATCAACTCTAATTGGCTTATTAAATCACATTCCTAAACCAATGGTGTTTAGAACTTTTCTATTTGAGCTTTCTTCTTCACTAAGTTTGTCTAATATGTGTTTTTGGTTTTGATATTCCATTTCAATTATGATTCAAATTCTTTTGAACATGCAACCATCTCTTTATCAACTCTAATTAGCTTATTAAATCACATTCCTAAACCAATGGTGTTTAGAACTTTTCTATTTGAGCTTTCTTCTTCGCTAAGTTTGTCTAATATGTGTTTTTGGTTTCATATTCCATTTCAATTATGATTCAAATTCTTTTGAACATGCAACCAGCTCTTTATCAACTCTAATTGGCTTAATAAATCACATTCCTAGGCCAAACGTGTTTAGAAATTTTCTATTTGAGCTTGCCTCTTCACTAAGTTTGACTAATATGTGCTTTGGGTTTCATATTCCATTTCAATTTTAATTCAATTCTTTTGAACATGCAACCATCTCTTTATGAAATCTAATTGGCTTATTAAATCACATTCCTAAACCAATGGTGTTTAGAACTTTTCTATTTGAGCTTTCTTCTTCGCTAAGTTTGTCTAATATATGTTTTCGGTTTCATATTCCATTTCAATTCTGATTCAAATTCTTTTGAACATGCAACCAGCTCTTTATCAACTCTAATTGGCTTATTAAATCACATTCCTAAGACAAACGTGTTTAGAAATTTTCTATTTGAGCTTGCTTCTTCACTAAGTTTGCCTAATATGTGCTTTGGCTTTCATATTCCATTTCAATTTTAATTCAATTCTTTTGAACATGCAACCATCTCTTTATCAACTCTAATTGGCTTATTAAATCACATTCCTAAACCAATGGTGTTTAGAACTTTTCTATTTGAGCTTTCTTCTTCACTAAGTTTGTCTAATATGTGTTTTTGGTTTCATATTCCATTTCAATTCTGATTCAAATTCTTTTGAATATGCAACCATCTCTTTATCAACTCTAATTGGCTTATTAAATCACATTCCTAAACCAATGGTGTTTAGAACTTTTCTATTTGAGCTTTCTTCTTCGCTAAGTTTGTCTAATATGTGTTTTGGGTTTGATATTCCATTTCAATTTTAATTCAATTCTTTTGAACATGCAACCATCTCTTTATGAATTCTAATTGGCTTATTAAATCACAATCCTAAACCAATGGTGTTTAGAACTTTTCTATTTCAGCTTGCTTCTTCAAAAACTTTGCCTACTATGTGCTTTGGGTTTCATATTCCATTTCAATTCTGATTCAAATTCTTTTGAACATGCAACCATCTCTTTATCAACTCTAATTGGCTTATTAAATCACATTCCTAAACCAATGGTGTGTAGAACTTTACTATTTGAGCTTTCTTCTTCACTAAGTTTGTCTAATATGTGTTTTTGGTTTCATATTCCATTTCAATTATGATTCAAATTCTTTTGAACATGCAACCATCTCTTTATCAACTCTAATTAGCTTATTAAATCACATTCCTCAACCAATGGTGTTTAGAACTTTTCTATTTGAGCTTTCTTCTTCGTTAAGTTTGTCTAATATGTGTTTTCGGTTTCATATTCCATTTCAATTTTAATTCAAATTCTTTTGAACATGCAACCATCTCTTTATCAATACTAATTAGCTTATTAAATCACATTCCTCAACCAATGGTGTTTAGAAATTTTCTATTTGAGCTTGCCTCTTCACTAAGTTTGACTAATATGTGCTTTGGGTTTCATATTCCATTTCAAGTTGTATTCAATTCTTTTGAATATGCAACCATCTCTTTATCAACTCTAATTGGCTTATTAAATCACATTCCTAAACCAATGGTGTTTAGAACTTTTCTATTTGAGCTTTCTTCTTCGCTAAGTTTGTCTAATATGTGTTTTCGGTTTCATATTCCATTTCAATTCTGATTCAAATTCTTTTGAACATGCAACCAGCTCTTTATCAACTCTAATTGGCTTATTAAATCACATTCCTAAACCAATGGTGTTTAGAACTTTTCTATTTGAGCTTTCTTCTTCACTAAGTTTGTCTAATATGTGTTTTTGGTTTCATATTCCATTTCAATTCTGATTCAAATTCTTTTGAACATGCAACCATCTCTTTATCAACTCTAATTGGCTTATTAAATCACATTCCTAGGACAAACGTGTTTAGAAATTTTCTATTTGAGCTTGCTTCTTCACTAAGTTTGTCTAATATGTGCTTTGGGTTTCATATTCCATTTCAATTTTAATTCAATTCTTTTGAACATGCAACCATCTCTTTATCAACTCTAATTAGCTTATTAAATCACATTCCTAAACCAATGGTGTTTAGAACTTTTCTATTTGAGCTTTCTTCTTCACTAAGTTTGTCTAATATGTGTTTTTGGTTTCATATTCCATTTCAATTATGATTCAAATTCTTTTGAACATGCAACCATCTCTTTATCAACTCTAATTGGCTTATTAAATCACATTCCTAGGACAAACGTGTTTAGAAATTTTCTATTTGAGCTTGCTTCTTCACTAAGTTTGCCTAATATGTGCTTTGGGTTTCATATTCCATTTCAATTTTAATTCAATTCTTTTGAACATGCAACCATCTCTTTATCAACTCTAATTGGCTTATTAAATCACATTCCTAAACCAATGGTGTTTAGAACTTTTCTATTTGAGCTTTCTTCTTCACTAAGTTTGTCTAATATGTGTTTTTGGTTTCATATTCCATTTCAATTATGATTCAAATTCTTTTGAACATGCAACCATCTCTTTATCAACTCTAATTGGCTTATTAAATCACATTCCTAAACCAATGGTGTTTAGAACTTTTCTATTTGAGCTTTCTTCTTCACTAAGTTTGTCTAATATGTGTTTTTGGTTTCATATTCCATTTCAATTATGATTCAAATTCTTTTGAACATGCAACCATCTCTTTATCAACTCTAATTGGCTTATTAAATCACATTCCTAAACCAATGGTGTTTAGAAATGTTCTATTTGAGCTTTCTTATTCACTAAGTTTGCCTAATATGTGTTTTGGTTTCATATTCCATTTCAATTTTAATTCAAATTCTTTTGAACATGAAACCATCTCTTTATCAACTCTAATTGGCTTATTAAATCACATTCCTAAACCAATGGTGTTTAGAACGTTTCTATTTGAGCTTTCTTCTTCTCTATATTTGTCTAATATGTGTTTTTGGTTTCATATTCCAATTCAATTCTGATTCAAATTCTTTTGAACATGCAACCAGCTCGTTATGAACTCTAATTGGCTTATTAAATCACATTCCTAGGACAAACGTGTTTAGAAATTTTCAATTTGAGCTTGCTTCTTCACTAAATTTGTCTAATATGTATTTTTGGTTTCATATTCCATTTTAATTTTAATTCAATTCTTTTGAATATGCAACCATCTCTTTATTAACTCTAATTGGCTTATTAAATCACATTCCTAAATCAATGGTGTTGAGAACTTTTGTATTTGAGCTTTATTCTTCATAAAGTTTGTCGAATATGTGCTTTGGGTTTCATATTTCATTTCAATTTTAATTCAATTCTTTTGAACCTGCAACCAGCTCTTTATCAACTCTAATTGGCTTATTAAATCACATTCCTAAACCAATGGTGTTTAGAACTTTTCTATTTGAGCTTTATTCTTCACTAAGTTTGTCTAATATGTGTTTTTGGTTTCATATTCCATTTCAATTTTGATTCAAATTCTTTTGAACATGCAACCAGCTCTTTATCAACTCTAATTGGCTTATTAAATCACATTCCTAAACCAATGGTGTTTAGAACTTTTCTATTTGAGCTTTCTTCTTCGCTAAGTTTGTCTAATATGTGTTTTTGGTTTCATATTCCATTTCAATTATGATTCAAATTCTTTTGAACATGCAACCATCTCTTTATCAACTCTAATTGGCTTATTAAATCACATTCCTAGGACAAACGTGTTTAGAAATTTTCTATTTGAGCTTGCTTCTTCACTAAGTTTGCCTAATATGTGCTTTGGGTTTCATATTCCATTTCAATTTTAATTCAATTCTTTTGAACATGCAACCATCTCTTTATCAACTCTAATTGGCTTATTAAATCACATTCCTAAACCAATGGTGTTTAGAACTTTTCTATTTGAGCTTTCTTCTTCGCTAAGTTTGTCTAATATGTGTTTTTGGTTTCATATTCCATTTCAATTATGATTCAAATTCTTTTGAACATGCAACCATCTCTTTATCAACTCTAATTGGCTTATTAAATCACATTCCTAGGACAAACGTGTTTAGAAATTTTCTATTTGAGCTTGCTTCTTCACTAAGTTTGCCTAATATGTGCTTTGGGTTTCATATTCCATTTCAATTTTAATTCAATTCTTTTGAACATGCAACCATCTCTTTATCAACTCTAATTGGCTTATTAAATCACATTCCTAAACCAATGGTGTTTAGAACTTTTCTATTTGAGCTTTCTTCTTCACTAAGTTTGTCTAATATGTGTTTTTGGTTTCATATTCCATTTCAATTGATTCAAATTCTTTTGAACATACAACCATCTCTTTATCAACTCTAATTGGCTTATTAAATCACATTCCTAAACCAATGGTGTTTAGAACTTTTCTATTTGAGCTTTCTTCTACACTAAGTTTGGCTAATATGTGCTTTGGGTTTCATATTCCATTTCAATTTTGATTCAAATTCTTTTGAACATGCAACCAGCTCTTTATCAACTCTAATTGGCTTATTAAATCACATTCCTAAACCAATGGTGTTTAGAACTTTTCTATTTGAGCTTTCTTCTCCACTAACTTTGTCTAATATGTGTTTTTGGTTTGATATTCCATTTCAATTATGATTCAAATTCTTTTGAACATGCAACCATCTCTTTATCAACTCTAATTGGCTTAATAAATCACATTCTTAACCCAAACGTGTTTAAAAATTTTCTATTTGAGCTTGCTTCTTCACTAAGTTTGTCTAATATGTGCTTTGGGTTTCATATTCCATTTCAATTTTAATTCAATTCTTTTGAACATGCAACCATCTCTTTATCAACTCTAATTGGCTTATTAAATCACATTCCTAAACCAATGGTGTTTAGAACTTTTCTATTTGAGCTTTCTTCTTCGCTAAGTTTGTCCAATATGTGTTTTTAGTTTCATATTCTATTTCAATTATGATTCAAATTCTTTTAAACATGCAACCATCTCTTTATCAACTCTAATTGGCTTATTAAATCACATTCCTAAACCAATGGTGTTTAGAAATTTTCTATTTGAGCTTTCTTCTTCACTAAGTTTGTCTAATATGTGGTTTTGGTTTCATATTCCATTTAAAGTTTAATTCAAATTCTTTTGAACATGCAACCATCTCTTTATGAACTCTAATTGGCTTATTAAATCACATTCCTAAACCAATGGTGTTTAGAACTTTTCTATTTGAGCTTTCTTCTTCACTAAGTTTGCCTAATATGTGCTTTGGGTTTCATATTCCATTTCAATTTTAATTCAATTCTTTTGAACATGCAACCATCTCTTTATCAACTCTAATTGGCTTATTAAATCACATTCCTAAACCAATGGTGTTTAGAACTTTTCTATTTGAGCTTTCTTCTTCGCTATGTTTGTCTAATATGTGTTTTTGGTTTCATATTCCATTTCAATTCTGATTCAAATTCTTTTGAACATGCAACCATCTCTTTATCAACTCTAATTGGCTTATTAAATCACATTCCTAGGACAAACGTGTTTAGAACTTTTCTATTTGAGCTTTCTTCTTCACTAAGTTTGTTTAATATGTGTTTTTGGTTTGATATTCCATTTCAATTCCGATTCAAATTCTTTTGAACGAGCAACTAGCTCTTTATCAACTCTAATTGGCTTATTAAATCACATTCCTAAACCAATGGTGTTTAGAACTTTTCTATTTGAGCTTTCTTCTTCGCTATGTTTGTCTAATATGTGTTTTTGGTTTCATATTCCATTTCAATTATGATTCAAATTCTTTTGAACATGCAACCATCTCTTTATCAACTCTAATTGGCTTATTAAATCACATTCCTAGGCCAATGGTGTTTAGAACTTTTCTATTTGAGCTTTCTTCTCCACTAAGTTTGTCTAATATGTGTTTTTGGTTTCATATTCCATTTCAATTATGATTCAAATTCTTTTGAACATGCAACCATCTCTTTATAAACTCTAATTGGCTTATTAAATCACATTCCTAAACCAATGGTGTTTAGAAATTTTCTATTTGAGCTTTCTTCTTCACTAAGTTTGTCTAATATGTGTATCTGGTTTCATATTCCATTTCAATTATGATTCAAATTCTTTTGAACATGCAACCATCTCTTTATGAACTCTAATTGGCTTATTAAATCACATTCCTAAACCAATGGTGTTTAGAACTTTTCTATTTGAGCTTTCTTCTTCGCTATGTTTGTCTAATATGTGTTTTTGGTTTCATATTCCATTTCAATTATGATTCAAATTCTTTTGAACATGCAACCATCTCTTTATCAACTCTAATTGGCTTATTAAATCACATTCCTAAACCAATGGTGTTTAGAACTTTTCTATTTGAGCTTTCTTCTTCACTAAGTTTGTCTAATATGTATTTTTGGTTTCATATTCCATTTCAATTCTGATTCAAATTCTTTTAAACATGCAACCAGCTCTTTATCAACTCTAATTGACTTATTTAATCACATTCCTACTGCAAACGTGTTTAGAAATTTTCTATTTGAGCTTGCTTCTTCACTAAGTTTGCCTAATATGTGCTTTGGGTTTCATATTCCATTTCAATTTTAATTCAATTCTTTTGAACATGCAACCATCTCTTTATCAACTCTAATTAGCTTATTAAATCACATTCCTAAACCAATGGTGTTTAGAACTTTTCTATTTGAGCTTTCTTCTTCGCTAAGTTTGTCTAATATGTGTTTTCGGTTTCATATTCCATTTCAATTAAGATTCAAATTCTTTTGAACATGCAACCATCTCTTTTATCAACTCTAATTGGCTTATTAAATCACATTCCTAGGACAAACGTGTTTAGAAATTTTCTATTTGAGCTTGCTTCTTCACTAAGTTTGCCTAATATGTGCTTTGGGTTTCATATTCCATTTCAATTTTAATTCAATTCTTTTGAACATGCAACCATCTCTTTATCAACTCTAATTGGCTTATTAAATCACATTCCTAAACCAATGGTGTTTAGAACTTTTCTATTTGAGCTTTCTTCTTCGCTAAGTTTGTCTAATATGTGTTTTCGGTTTCATATTCCATTTCAATTCTGATTCAAATTCTTTTGAACATGCAACCATCTCTTTATCAACTCTAATTGGCTTATTAAATCACATTCCTAGGACAAACGTGTTTAGAAATTTTCTATTTGAGCTTGCTTCTTCACTAAGTTTGCCTAATATGTGTTTTGGGTTTCATATTCCATTTCAATTTTAATTCAATTCTTTTGAACATGCAACCATCTCTTTATCAACTCTAATTAGCTTATTAAATCACATTCCTAAACCAATGGTGTTTAGAACTTTTCTATTTGAGCTTTCTTCTTCACTAAGTTTGTCTAATATGTGTTTTTGGTTTCATATTCCATTTCAATTATGATTCAAATTCTTTTGAACATGCAACCAGCTCTTTATCAACTCTAATTGGCTTATTAAATCACATTCCTAGGCCAATGGTGTTTAGAACTTTTCTATTTGAGCTTGCTTCTTCAATAAGTTTGCCTAATATGTGTTTTTGGTTTCATATTCCATTTCAATTTTGATTCAAATTCTTTTGAACATGCAACCATCTCTTTATCAACTCTAATTGGCTTATTAAATCACATTCCTAAACCAATGGTGTTTAGAACTTTTCTATTTGAGCTTTCTTCTTCACTAAGTTTGTCGAATATGTGCTTTGGGTTTCATATTTCATTTCAATTTTGATTCAAATTCTTTTGAACATGCGACCATCTCTTTATCAACTCTAATTGGCTTATTAAATCACATTCCTATGCCAATGGTGTTTAGAACTTTTCTATTTGAGCTTTCTTCTTCACTAATTTTGTCTAATATGTGTTTTTGGTTTCATATTCCATTTCAATTATGATTCAAATTCTTTTGATCATGCAACCATCTCTTTATCAACTCTAATTGGCTTATTAAATCACATTCCTAAACCAATGGTGTTTAGAAATGTTCTATTTGTGCTTTCTTCTTCGCTAAATTTGTCTAATATGTGTTTTTGGTTTCATATTTTATTTCAATTTTGATTCAAATTCTTTTGAACATGCAACCATCTCTTTATCAACTCTAATTGGCTTATTAAATCACATTCCTAAACCAATGGTGTTTAGAACTTTTCTATTTGAGCTTTCTTCTTCACTAAGTTTGTCTAATTTGTGTTTTGGTTTCATATTCCATTTCAATTTAAATTCAAATTCTTTTGAACATGCAACCATCTCTTTATCAACTCTAATTGGCTTATTAAATCACATTCCTAAACCAATGGTGTTTAGAAATGTTCTATTTGTGCTTTCTTCTTCGCTAAATTTGTCTATGATGTGTTTTTGGTTTCATATTCCATTTCAATTCTGATTCAAATTCTTTTGAACATGCAACCATATGTTTATCAACTCTAATTGGGATATTAAATCACATTCCTATGGCATTGCTGTTTAGAACTGTTCTATTTGAGCATTCTTCTTAACTAAGTTTGTCTAATATGTGGTTTTGGTTTCATATTCCATTTCAATTCTGATTCAAACTCTTTTGAACATGCAACCATCTCTTTATCGACTCTAATTAGCTTATTAAATCACATTCCTAAACCAATGGTGTTTAGAACTTTTCTATTTGAGCTTTCTTCTTCACTAAGTTTGTCTAATATGTGTATATGGTTTCATATTTCATTTCAACTCTGATTCAAAATCTCTTAAACATGCAACCATCTCATTATCAACTCTAATTGGCTTATTAAATCACATTCCTAAACCAATGGTGTTTAGAAATTTTCTATTTGAGCTTTCTTCTTCACTAAGTTTGTCTAATATGTGTATCTGGTTTCATATTCCATTTCAATTATGATTCAAATTCTTTTGAACATGCAACCATCTCTTTATGAACTCTAATTGGCTTATTAAACCACATTCCTAAACCAATGGTGTTTAGAACTTTTCTATTTGAGCTTTCTTCTTCACTAAGTTTGTCTAATATGTGTTTTGGGTTTCATTTTCCATTTCAATTCTGATTCAAATTCTTTTGAACATGCAACCACCTCTTTATCAACTCTAATTGGCTTATTCAATCTCATTCCTAAACCAATGGTGTTTAGAACTTTTCTATTTGAGCTTTCTTCTTCACTAATTTTGTCTAATATGTGTTTTTGGTTTCATATTCCATTTCAATTATGATTCAAATTCTTTTGAACATGCAACCAGCTCTTTATCAACTCTAATTGGCTTATTAAATCACATTCCTAAACCAATGGTGTTTAGAACGTTTCTATTTGAGCTTGGTTCTTCACTAAGCTTAACTAATATGTGGTTTGGTTTCATATTCCATTTCAATTTTAATTCAAATTCTTTTGAACATGCAACCATCTTTTTATCAACTCTAATTGGCTTATTAAATCGCATTCCTAAACCAATGGTGTTTAGAAATTTTCTATTTGATCTTGCTTCTTCACAAAGTTTGCATAATATGTGCTTTGGGTTACATATTCCATTTCAATTTTAATTCAATCCTTTTGAACATGCAACCATCTCTTTATCAACTCTAATTGGCTTATTAAATCACATTCCTAAACCAATGGTTTTTAGAACTTTTCTATTTGAGCTTTCTTCTTCACTAAGTTTGTCTAATATGTGTTTTTGGTTTCATATTCCATTTCAATTATGATTCAAATTCTTTTGAACATGCAACCATCTCTTTATCGACTCTAATTGGCTTATTAAATCACATTCCTAAACCAATGGTGTTTAGAACTTTTCTATTTGAGCTTTCTTCTTCACTAATTTTGTCTAATATGTGTTTTTGGTTTCATATTCCATTTCAATTATGATTCAAATTCTTTTAAACATGCAACCATCTCTTTATGAACTCTAATTGGCTTATTAAATCACATTCCTAAACCAATGGTGTTTAGAAATTTTCTATTTGAGCTTTCCTCTTTGCTATGTTTCTCTAATATGTGTTTTTGGTTTCATATTCCACTTCATTTCTGATTCAAATTCTTTTGAACATGCAACCATCTCTTTATCAACTCTAATTGGCTTATTAAATCACATTCCTAAACCAATGGTGTTTAGAACTTTTCTATTTGAGCTTTCTTCTTCACTAAGTTTGTCTAATATGTGTTTTTGGTTTCATATTCCATCTCAATTTTGATTCAAATTCTTTTGAACATGCAACCATCTCTTTATCAACTCTAATTGGCTTATTAAATCACATTCCTAAACCAATGGTGTTTAGAAATTTTCTATTTGAGCTTGCTTCTTCACTAAGTTTGTCTAATATGTATTTTTGGTTTCATATTCCATTTCAATTTTAATTCAATTCTTTTGAACATGCAACCATCTCTTTATCAACTCTAATTAGCTTATTAAATCACATTCCTAAACCAATGGTGTTTAGAACTTTTCTATTTGAGCTTTCTTCTTCGCTAAGTTTGTCTAATATGTGTTTTCGGTTTCATATTCCATTTCAATTCTGATTCAAATTCTTTTGAACATGCAACCATCTCTTTATCAACTCTAATTGGCTTATTAAATCACATTCCTAGGACAAACGTGTTTAGAAATTTTCTATTTGAGCTTGCTTCTTCACTAAGTTTGCCTAATATGTGCTTTGGGTTTCATATTCCATTTCAATTTTAATTCAATTCTTTTGAACATGCAACCATCTCTTTATCAACTCTAATTAGCTTATTAAATCACATTCCTAAACCAATGGTGTTTAGAACTTTTCTATTTGAGCTTTCTTCTTCGCTAAGTTTGTCTAATATGTGTTTTTGGTTTCATATTCCATTTCAATTATGATTCAAATTCTTTTGAACATGCAACCATCTCTTTATCAACTCTAATTGGCTTATTAAATCACATTCCTAAACCAATGGTGTTTAGAACTTTTCTATTTGAGCTTTCTTCTTCACTAAATTTGTCTAATATGTGTTTTTGGTTTCATATTCCATTTCAATTCTGATTCAAATTCTTTTGAACATGCAACCATCTCTTTATCAACTCTAATTAGCTTATTAAATCACATTCCTAGGACAAACGTGTTTAGAAATTTTCTATTTGGGCTTGCTTCTTCACTAAGTTTGCCTAATATGTGCTTTGGGTTTCATATTCCATTTCAATTTTAATTCAATTCTTTTGAACATGCAACCATCTCTTTATCAACTCTAATTGGCTTATTAAATCACATTCCTAAACCAATGGTGTTTAGAACTTTTCTATTTGAGCTTTCTTCTTCACTAAGTTTGTCTAATATGTGTTTTTGGTTTCATATTCCATTTCAATTATGATTCAAATTCTTTTGAACATGCAACCATCTCTTTATCAACTCTAATTAGCTTATTAAATCACATTCCTAAACCAATGGTGTTTAGAACTTTTCTATTTGAGCTTTCTTCTTCACTAAGTTTGTCTAATATGTGTTTTCGGTTTCATATTCCATTTCAATTATGATTCAAATTCTTTTGAACATGCAACCATCTCTTTATCAACTCTAATTGGCTTATTAAATCACATTCCTAGGGCAAACGTGTTTAGAAATTTTCTATTTGAGCTTGCTTCTTCACTAAGTTTGCCTAATATGTGCTTTGGGTTTCATATTCCATTTCAATTTTAATTCAATTCTTTTGAACATGCAACCATCTCTTTATCAACTCTAATTAGCTTATTAAATCACATTCCTAAACCAATGGTGTTTAGAACTTTTCTATTTGAGCTTTCTTCTTCGCTAAGTTTGTCTAATATGTGTTTTTGGTTTCATATTCCATTTCAATTATGATTCAAATTCTTTTGAACATGCAACCAGCTCTTTATCAACTCTAATTGGCTTATTAAATCACATTCCTAGGGCAAAAGTGTTTAGAAATTTTCTATTTGAGCTTTCTTCTTCACTAAGTTTGCCTAATATGTGCTTTGGGTTTCATATTCCATTTCAATTTTAATTCAATTCTTTTGAACATGCAACCATCTCTTTATCAACTCTAATTAGCTTATTAAATCACATTCCTAAACCAATGGTGTTTAGAACTTTTCTATTTGAGCTTTCTTCTTCACTAAGTTTGTCTAATATGTGTTTTTGGTTTCATATTCCATTTCAATTATGATTCAAATTCTTTTGAACATGCAACCAGCTCTTTATCAACTCTAATTGGCTTATTAAATCACATTCCTAGGACAAACGTGTTTAGAAATTTTCTATTTGAGCTTGCTTCTTCACTAAGTTTGCCTAATATGTGCTTTGGGTTTCATATTCCATTTCAATTTTAATTCAATTCTTTTGAACATGCAACCATCTCTTTATCAACTCTAATTAGCTTATTAAATCACATTCCTAAACCAATGGTGTTTAGAACTTTTCTATTTGAGCTTTCTTCTGCGCTATGTTTGTCTAATATGTGTTTTTGATTTCATATTCCATTTCAATTATGATTCAAATTCTTTTAAACATGCAACCAGCTCTTTATCAACTCTAATTGGCTTATTAAATTACATTCCTAGGCCAATGGTGTTTAGAACTTTTCTACTTCAGCTTTTTTCGTCACTAAATTTGTCTAATATGTGTTTTTGGTTTCATATTCCATTTCAATTCTGATTCAAATTCTTTTGAACATGCAACCAGCTCTTTATCAACTCTAATTGACTTATAAATCAGATTCCTAGAACAAACGTGTTTAGAAATTTTCTATTTGAGCTTGCTTCTTCACTAAGTTTGCCTAATATGTGCTTTGGGTTTCATATTCCATTTCAATTTTAATTCAATTCTTTTGAACATGCAACCATCTCTTTATCAACTCTAATTAGCTTATTAAATCACATTCCTAAACCAATGGTGTTTAGAACTTTTCTATTTGAGCTTTCTTCTTCGCTAAGTTTGTCTAATATGTGTTTTCGGTTTCATATTCCATTTCAATTCTGATTCAAATTCTTTTGAACATGCAACCAGCTCTTTATCAACTCTAATTGGCTTAATAAATCACATTCCTAGGCCAAACGTGTTTAGAAATTTTCTATTTGAGCTTGCCTCTTCACTAAGTTTGACAAATATGTGCTTTGGGTTTCATATTCCATTTCAATTTTAATTCAATTCTTTTGAACATGCAACCATCTCTTTATCAACTCTAATTGGCTTATTAACCACTTTCCTAGGCCAAAGGTGTTTAGAACTTTTCTACTTCAGATTTTTTCGTCACTAAATTTATCTAATATGTGTTTTTGGTTTCATATTCCATTTCAATTCTGATTCAAATTCTTTTGAACATGCAACCAGCTCTTTATCAACTCTAATTGGCTTATTAAATCACATTCCTAGGGCAAACGTGTTTAGAAATTTTCTATTTGAGCTTGCTTCTTCACTAAGTTTGCCTAATATGTGCTTTGGGTTTCATATTCCATTTCAATTTTAATTCAATTCTTTTGAACATTGATGTGTCCGATTCTATACAAAATTTCTTGATGTGAATTGTCCATTTTGTGAGCATTTTTTGTGTAATTTTGTTATTAAAATCACTTAAGTTTGCTTTATTTTTGTTTTCAGGCATTTTACCAAGTCTTCGTCAGCAAACGAAGTAATTTGGAGTGAAGGAAAGTCCAAACATCGTGCGAGAGGAGCTCCATTGTGCAAAAGGCTGAAGTGAACAGTAGAAAAAAATATATATATAAAAAAAAGGAAGAAAAAGAAGGAGAGCTGGATCGTGAATTAGAGAGGGGAGTGAACAGTGAAGCGTGAAGACCCATCACGCGAGGGGAGTGAAGAGTGAAGCGTGAAGACCCATCACGCGAAGGGAGTGAGCTCGTGCACCACCGCCACCGAGGGAGGCCGACCAACGACCGAAGAGGCTTCGCGCACGGTCCTCCACCACCTTGGCTGTCCGTGGCGCCATTCACGGCGTCCGAAGCGCCAGAGAAGGCTCGCGACCCATTCGTGTTTTCTCGTCGGATCTTTGTACATTTTCGCCATCCGTGCGCCGTCTCAGCTTTCCCCAGCTGTCTGCCGCCACCTAGCCGACCGGAAGGGAGCAGATTTGGAGCAGATCCGTCGGTGCGAGAGCTTGGGTCCGACCGCCCAACCCGTCAGGCAGGCCGTTTTGTTGGGCGACCTTGTACTTCATTGTTTAGGCATTTTCTGACAATCTTCTAGTCCCTTGTCGGTGGTTTTCCGGTGACCCTTTTGTAGAGACACCATTGGACAATTGAAAAGATAGGATTGCATAAGTTTTTACTATTTTTATCTACTGTATAATTGACTGTCTGATGGGTTGTTTGCTGTTGGATTGTGTGCTATATGTAAATATGTGTGGCTAGATTTGTAAAATTCATTGGGGTCCCTAGCGTGTTGGATTCGTTTAAATTTGCATGGATATTGAATTTAATGTGTGATCTCCATTACAATTATGAATGTATGTGTTAGCGTTATTTATGAGACATCGTGGTAATGTTAATTAGATTCCTTTTTGAGATCGACAGATGATAATTGGAATTGGAAAACTAACTGTAATGGACAATTTGTTATCGCTTAGAACTAAGGTTAATAAATTGCTGGATTAAGAAGTAACGACTCTTAATAGTGGTGAATTAGATAGATAATGCTAATTTAAAATTTGCCATTAGGAAAAACCAGCCAGTGGTGGATTTTAAGTTTAGGAAATTCATTGAGATCGATAGAGAATTTGAATTTGCATTGGAATTCACTCACAGGTAACATAGTTAAATTCAGTAATCCATTATCCTTCGTGTGTTTGCCAACCGGTGTAGGTTCCCTGATGGATTTGCATTTCTTGCCTTCGTGTATTTTCTTCTGTTTCTTGTCGCTGTTAGTTTATTATTGCTTATAGTTAGACGTTAGTTTAGATAAAAAAAATTAATCATTTTAATTGCTAGGCTAGATAATAGAGAACAAGTAGTAACTCTGGGCTTTCAGTTCAGAGAATACGACCTTGATACTCACCATTGCACTAGGCTGCATCGATAGGTTCACTGCCTTAGGTGTTGTTGCTAGATAGCATTGGCATCAAGCATTAAGTTTTTGGCGTAGATTCTTGGAACTTTTGGTGAAAACTAGAGTGAATTTGCTATCTGTTACTTTAGCCATTTTTTTTTTATTTGTTCTATTTTGTTTTTGTTTCTGGTTAGTGTGTCTTTCTCTACGTTCAACTATTAGTTTTTATTAGTTCATTTTGTCCTTTGTTTATTTTAGTTTATTTTATTTATTTGGATTATTTGTTTTATTATTTTAGTGGGTTTTTATTTGTTTCGTTATTGTTTCTGTTATTGAGTTTTATCTGTCTTGTTTTACTTTTTGTTTTGGTTTATTACTTTTTGATCGATTGGTGGGTGTTTCTTTGGTATTGGATTCGGGTAGTTTATGACCAGGAGTTCTAATCCTGTACTTGTAGACCCTCATCCAATCGAGCATTTGTGGACTCGTGCACACCGTCGTCAGGAGGAGGTGCCAGTTGAGATATTGGAGGAGGAACCAATTGAGATCCCTGACCCTACATCACCAAAGATGGCAGCTGCAAATAATAATGACGAAGCCAATAGAACGATGTACGAGTTTGCTAGACCTTCATTGGAAGGGACACAGACGTGCATTACTCGACTACAATAGCAGCTAACAATTTTGAAATCAAGCCAAATGTGATTTAGATGGTGCAACAAACGGTACAGTTTGGAGGGATGCCCAGCGAAGACCCTAATGCCCACATAGCTAACTTCTTGGAGATATGCGACACTTTCAAGATTAATGGAACCACTGATGATGCCATTCGACTTAGATTGTTTCCATTTTCCTTGAGAGATAGAGCAAAGAGATGGCTGCAATCCCTACCACCTAACTCCATCACTACTTGGGAGACTTCGGCTGAAAAGTTTTTGTAGAAATATTTTCCACCAGCTAAGACTGCAAAACTACGTAATGACATTTCTTCTTTTGTGCAGATGGCTGATGAGAGTATGTATGATGCATGGGAGAGGTACAAGGACTTACTGAGGTGTTGCCCACATCATGGATTGCCTGTGTGGATGCAAGTGTAGACTTTCTATAGTGGTTTAAATACAGCCACAAGGCAGATGGTGGATGCTTGGCGAGGGTGCACTAAATAATAAAACCCTGAACAGCAGGTACGAGTTTAATAGAGGAAATGGCCATGAACAACTATCAGTGGCAATCCTCAAGGGATAGGCTAGGACGGCAGGGAGTGGTCAACCAGTCAGACTCTATATCAACCTTGGCAACTCAAGTGGAGCTTCTGGCTAAGAATATTGACCAACTCCAAATGCCAGTGCATGCAGCACAGTCAAGCTGCGAGTTCTGTGGTGGACCGCATTATGGTGTCAATTGTAATGCGAGAGGTATGTTTGCTAACCCCTCTTCTTCATTTTCTTCTCACAATGGTTCTTCTGATTTTGAACAGGTAGATTACATGGGGAATGCTCCGAGACAGCAGAACAATCCATATAGCAGCACATACAACCCCGGGTAGAGGAATCATCCTAATTTTGGATGGAGAAACACTAATAACCAGGGCCCATCAGGTTTTCAGTGGTTGCACCAACAGCAACCCTAGCAGCAAGCTGCTCCAAGTCAATTTCCTCAAGGGCAGGAGAAGAAGCCCAATCTAGAGGAATTGATGATGAAGTTTGTTTCCACTTCAGAGAGCAAATTCCACCAAACAGACACAGCACTTAGAAACCAACAAGCCTCCATTCAAAACTTAGAGAATCAGATAGGCCAGATTTCTAAGGTGTTGGTGAAAAACGACCAGGGACACTCCACAGCACCACCGAGTCTAATCCAAGGGAGCATTGCAAGGCTATCACTCTAAGATCAGGTAAGCAAGTAGCTAGTCCTTTACCTTTACCTACTGATGATCATAATGATGTGCAGGATACAAGTGTCAATAAGGACCAAGGGCCTGAGGTAACTAAGCCGGTGCAAGTTGAGGGCAAGAAGAGCCCATAAGAGAGTACCGACCACCCATTCCATACCCGCTAGGCGAAGCAGGAGAAAGTAGATCAAAAGTTTGGTAAGTTTCTTGATCTATTTAAGCAGCTGAGGATTAACCTTCCTTTTGTTGAAGCCATTTCTCAGATGCCTCGCTATGCAAAGTTCTTGAAGGAAATCTTGAGCAACAAGAGGAAACTAGAGGATTTGGGATGGTGACATTGAATGAGGAGTGCTCAGCAATCTTACAAAACAAGCTACCTGTTAAGAGGTGTGATCCAGGGAGTTTTACCGTACCTTGTGTAATTGGTGATCTGTCTGTCATGGATGCTTTAGCTGATTTAGGAGCTAGCATAAATCGATGCCTACTAGCTTGTTTGATAGACTGGGATTGGGTGAGCCAAAACCTACTAGGATGAACATACAATTAGGTGATAGATCATTAAAATATCCTAGAGGTATAGTTGAAGATGTCCTTGTAAAGGTTGATAAATTTATATTTCCTGTGGATTTTGTTGTGATGGATATGGAGGGTGAGAGTAGCGTACCCTTGATTCTAGGTAGGCCTTTCCTTGCAACGTCTAAGGCTATTATAGATGTCTGTGATGGGAAATTGAAACTTAGAGTAGGGGATGAAACTGTTACCTTTGACTTAGCTACCTCTAAGAGACAATCTTTAGATCATGATGATACTGTATATTCTGTGGATGTCTTGGATGATGTGGTTGAATCTGAATTGCAAGAATTTTTACTTGATGACCTTTTACAGGTGGCATTACAAGGAGAAGAGGATGAGTTGTCCAACGAGCAAGTGTTGGAATAACTAGCTCACTTGCTAGCTGTTGAGCCCAGCAACTTAACTGATTCTTTTGTTTCTCTTGACAGGTCAGAGGTGCAGAAGGTGAAACCTTCAATTGAGGACCCCCCAACCTTGGAATTGAAGGAGTTACCCAAGCACTTAAGCTATGCCTATTTGGATGAGGCAGAGAAGGCGCGATAATTATAGCGGTGACTGACACCTGAGGAGAGGGAGATGACTTTGACCTCTCTTAGGAAATACCCTAGGGCCTTTGCTTACAAGATGGCGGACATTCCTGGGATTAATCCTAGCTATTGTTCACACAAGATCCTGATGGAAGATAGCTATAGGCCAGTGGTGCAGCCACAGAGATGACTGAACCCAAACATGAAGGAAGTGGTGAAAAAGGAGGTAATTAAACTTCTTGATGCAGGTTTGATTTATCCTATCTCTGATAGCTCTTGGGTGAGTCTGTGCGAGGTTATACCAAAGAAGGGTGGCATGGCGGTGGTCAAGAATGATAAGGATGAACTCATACCCACTAGGGCGATGATGAGGTTTTCGGGTTTGCATTGATTATAGGAGACTCAATGATGTAACCCAGAAAGACCATTTTCCTCTGCCTTTCATTGACCAGATGCTTGAACGTTTGGCAGGTCACATGTTTTATTGCTTTCTTGATGGTTTTGAGGTTACTTTGATTCCCATTGCACGAAGACCAAGAGAAGACCACCTTTACGCCCATATGGAACGTTCGCGTGCGGGAGGATTCCTTTTGGATTGTGCAACGCAGACCACTTTTCATTGATGCATGATGGCAATCTTCCATGACATGATTGAGGAGTCTATGGAGGTATTTATGGATGACTTCTCAGTTTTTGGTAACTTCTTCTCCCACTGTTTGCTTAATTTAGAACGTATGCTTGCAAGATGTATAGAAGCAAACTTAGTTCTTAATTGGGAAAAATGTCACTTTATGGTGAGAGAGGGGATCGTTCTTGGGCATAAGATATCACATGCAAGGATGGAAGTGGATAAGGCTAAGGTTGAGACCATATCAAAACTACCACCCCCTAGTTCAGTTAAGGCTGTTAGAAGCTTCTTAGGGCATGGTTGTTTTTATAGGAGATTTATTAGAGATTTCTCTAAGATTGCTAGCCTTAACTCGGTTGCTTGTCAAGGATGTACCTTTTGTTTTCGATCTCGATTGTCTGCATGCATTTGAGTTACTAAAGGAACGACTAACCACAGCCCGTATTATGGTTTCACCTAAGTGAAGTGCCTTTGAACTAATGTGTGATGCTAGTGACTTTGCAGTTGGAGCTGTGTTAGGTCAGAGGATTGATAAAAAGTTCCAGCCAATTTATTATGCTAGCAAGACCTTGACTGATGCCCAGGAGCAATATACCACTATTGAAAAGGAATTACTTGCAGTGGTCTATGCTTTCGACAAGTTTCGATGCTATTTGGTGCTATCCAAGACCGTGGTTTACACGGATCATTCAGCCTTGAAGTATTTGTTCGGTAAGCATGATGCTAAGCCTAGACTCATTAGATGGATTTTGCTCTTGCAAGAATTTGATATTGAGATCAAAGATAAGAAGGGTGCAGAGAACCTGGCTGCAGATCACCTATCAAGGTTAGAGAACCCAAACTGGGAGGCCTTAGATGAGAGAGCCATTGATGATAACTTCCCAGATAAGCATTTGGAGACGGTTCAGGTATGTACTGATTCCCCTTGGTTTTGTGATTATGCTAACTATTTAGTGGAAAGGGTTTTACCAAAGGGTATGACTACCCAGCAAAAGAAGAAATTCTACATTTGGGAAGATCCCTTCTTGTTTCGTATCTGTGCAGACCAAGTAATCAGGCGATGCATACATGGGGAGGAAGTCCACCAAATCCTGAAGCACTGCCACGAAGGACCAACGGGAGGCCACTGTCGCAAACCACACTGCTAGGAAGGTGGTTGAAGCAGGGTTCTACTGGCCAACCATATTCCAGGATGCTAGAGCATATGTACAATTTGTGATGCTTGTCAGAGGTCAGGTAACATCTCTGCCCGTGATGAAATGCCCCAAACGAGTATGCAAGTGGTTGAAATCTTTGAAGTGTGGGGTATCGACTTCATGGGCCCTTTTCCTTCCTCATCTGGTAATAAGTATATACTTGTGGCTGTTGAGTATCTTTCCAAGTGGCCAGAAGCTCAAGCTTTTCCCACTAATGATGCTAGGGTGGTGACTAGGTTCCTAAAAAAATTGTTTGCTAGGTTTGGTACACCTAGGGCACTGATTAGTGATAGAGGGACCCATTTCTGTAGCTCCCAACTTGAGAAAGTACTAAAACATTACGGGGTATCTCATAGGTTTTCAACACCCTATCACCCACAAACCAGTGGACAAGTAGAGGTAACTAATAGGGGTTTAAAGAGAATCTTAGAGAAAATCGTAGGGGTGAGTAGGAAGGATTGGGCATCCAAATTGGATGATGCATTATGGGCTTTTAGGACAGCTTACAGAACTTCTATTGGATTTACACCCTATAGGCTAGTGTATGGAAAGACCTGTCATTTGCCTGTTGAATTGGAACATAGGGCACTTTGGGCCCTTAAAACATGCAATCTTGATGTTATTTCTGCAGGTAAAGAGAGGTTATGGCAGTTGGATGAGTTAGAAGAATGGCGCCACCAAGCTTATGAAAATTCTTCCATTTACAAAGCTCGAACCAAGAAGTGGCATGATCAAAGGCTGCGTGGCTCTAAAAATTTTCAGGTTGGAGATAGGGTATTACTTTATAACTCACGTCTTCGTCTTTTTCCAGGAAAGCTTAAGAGCCGATGGTCGGGACCATTTGTGATCAAGCAAGTCTTTCCCTATGGCACAGTGGAATTGCATCATCCTGACAAGGGAGATTTCAAAGTCAATGGCCACAGACTAAAGCACTACTATGGAGACCCATTGGAGGTCGAGGAGCGAGTGCATATGGTGCTTTACCTGAAAGAATGATAGAAGGAGCGAGTCCAGCTAAAAGACTCGAACAAAAAAAAAAGCACTATTTTTTTTATTTATTTTATCTGTGTTATTTTACTCTTGTCTATTTTCTTCTTTTCATTTTGTTGAGGTACATTAAAACTTTTAGATTTTATGTGCTTGTTCTTTGTGCTTTACGCTTTTATTTCGATGGTATCCCTTTGGTGTATTAATCGAGGACAGTGTGAACCTCAAGTGTGGGGTGGTGTGCCTTTATTATTTTGACTCATTTTCCCTCTACTAGTTCAGGACGCTGCATTTTGATGCTATTTTTTGCTGATGTTGTGTTGACAGTATATCTAAGACAGGATACTTGATTTTTGCTTGATTCTATACACTTAAGTCTTTGTTTGTCTTTTGAGCATGTATGATTCAGTCATGAATGGGCAGACATTGTTTCTCATAGTTTATGTTAGAAAGCAGTTTTAATGCCTAATGTATTCTTGACCACGACTAGGTCATGCCCATGTTGCTTGATTTTCTTTCATATTGTTCAATTTTGATTTAGGATGTTGTTAATGCAGTTTGCATGCACTGCTTGATTAGTAATTCATATGGAAATATTTGAGAATCATATGCAATTTAGCCACACTTCAAATGTGAGATTTGAGCCTAAGATAAGCATTTATCACAAATATGCTTTGAATTCTTTTTGTTGAGTGTGTATTTCACTTGATTGTGTCTCTAGAACTTGCTCTGTAATACTTGTTGAAGTTACATAAACTTTTGAATATCAGATGATTTGGGCAACTTAAATTTTACACCTCATTTTCCTTCCTCAGTTAGCCACTTTTAGGGCCTTCAATTTTTCTTCTTCACTTACATTTTACACCTCAATCCTTTCTTTTCCCTATCTTCTTTCTTCACCCCCTCCTTTTGCTGAAATTTGTGTGATTCATTCTTTGTACATGGATTAAAATGCATTGCCTTAGTTGACAATAGTGCACTAAGTTCTTTTTATCATTCTAGATGCTCCCTTCAATCCAAAAGTGTAAGCATGCAGGATAATTATGAAAAATAATAATAATAATAATAATAATAATAATAATAATAATAATAATAATAATAATAGTAATAGAAAAAAAAATAAGAAAAGAAAAAAAAAGAGAAAGATAATAATAAGAGTAGCCTGTCTATTGATTTTATTCTCTGAGCATCTCCAACTTTATTGAAAACTTAGTAAGAATTGTTATGTTTAGAATTTGTTGCATTTAATCCTTTAATCCCTCTTGATGCTTTAATTGCATGAATTTTCAGCATCTATGCCTCTTCTACCAAAAATTTCTTCCCTACCATCACCTTAGTCTCATTACAACCCTGTTAAGACCCCCCTTTGATTTTGGTGTTCAATGTTTAGTGGTAGTGGAGATGAGATTTATGAGCAAGCTTATAGTAGACATATTCTTGTGAAGTTACTTGAGGGATTTGTGTCTTACCTGTATACACTTTGAGTGATTGGAGTAATCTCTTTGAGGCATTGATTCTTAAATAATTTCCATTGAATTGCTGGCTAGGTTGTGTATGCATCATTATTACCTCTATTTTGCATCAAGCTTTTTGCAATTTGGTCGATAAATAAGTTTCACGGGGGATGTGTTAGGAATTATTAACTGTGGACTAGTTTTGGACTTTTGAGGAATTGTTGCTGTCTGTTTGAGGACTGAGTTAATGTTTGCTTGAGGACAAGCAAAAGCTTAAGTGTGGGGTGATTTGATGTGTCCGATTCTATACAAAATTTCTTGATGTGAATTGTCCATTTTTTGAGCATTTTTTGTGTAATTTTGTTATTAAAATCACTTAAGTTTGCTTTATTTTTGTTTTCAGGCATTTTACCAAGTCTTCGTCAGCAAACGAAGTAATTTGGAGTGAAGGAAAGTCCAAACATCGTGCGAGAGGAGCTCCATTGTGCAAAAGGCTGAAGTGAACAGTAGAAAAAAATATATATATAAAAAAAAGAAAGAAAAAGAAGGAGAGCTGGATCGTGAATTAGAGAGGGGAGTGAACAGTGAAGCGTGAAGACCCATCACGCGAGGGGAGTGAAGAGTGAAGCGTGAAGACCCATCACGCAAAGGGAGTGAGCTCGTGCACCACCGCCACCGAGGGAGGCCGACCAACGACCGAAGAGGCTTCGCGCACGGTCCTCCACCACCTTGGCTGTCTGTGGCGCCGTTCACGGCGTCCATAGCGCGAGAGAAGGCTCGCGACCCATTCGTGTTTTCTCGTCGGATCTTTGTACATTTCCGCCATCCGTGCGCTGTCTCAGCTTTCCCCAGCTGTCTGCCGCCACCCAGCCGACCGGAAGGGAGCAGATTTGGAGCAGATCCGTCGGGTACCCGAGAGCTTGGGTTCCCAACCCGGCCTGACGACCCGTTTTGTTGGGCAGCCTTGTACTTCATTGTTTTCGGCATTTTCTGACAATCTTCTAGTCCCTTGTCGGTGGTTCTCCGGTGACCCTTTTGTAGAGACACCATTGGACAATAGAAAAGACAGGATTGCATAAGTTTTTACTGTTTTTATCTGCTGTATAATTGACTGTCTGATGGGTTGTTTCTTTGTTGGATTGTGTGCTATATGTAAATATGTGTGGCTAGATTTGTAAAATTCATTGGGGTCCCTAACTGTGTTGGATTGCTGTTTAAATTTGCATGGATATTGAATTTAATGTGTGATCTCCATTACAATTATGAATGTATGTGTTAGCGTTATTTATGATACATCGTGGTAATGTTAATTAGATTCCTTTTTGAGATCGACAGATGATAGTTGGAATTGGAAAACAAACTGTAATGGACAATTTGTTATCGCTTAGAACTAAGGTTAATAAATTGCTGGATTAAGAAGTAACGACTCTTAATAGTGGTGAATTAGATAGATAATGCTAATTTAAAATTTTCCATTAGGAAAAACCATCCAGTGGTGGATTTTAAGTTTAGGAAATTCATTGAGATCGATAGAGAATTTGAATTTGCATTGGAATTCACTCACAGGTAACATAGTTAAATTCAGTAATCCATTATCCTTCGTGTGTTTGCCAACCGATGTAGGTTCCCTGATGGATTTGCATTTCTTGCCTTCGTGTATTTTCTTCTGTTTCTTGTCGCTGTTAGTTTATTATTGCTTATAGTTAGACGTTAGTTTAGATAAAAAAAATTAATCATTTTAATTGCTAGGCTAGATAATAGAGAACAAGTAGTAACTCTGGGCTTTCCCGTTCCCGAGGAATACGACCTTGATACTCACCATTGCACTAGGCTGCATCGATAGGTTCACTGCCTTAGGTGTTGTTGCTAGATAGCATTGGAAGCAAGCATCAAACATGCAACCATCTCTTTATCAACTCTCATTAGCTTATTAAATCACATTCCTAAACCAATGGTGTTTAGAACTTTTCTATTTGAGCTTTCTTCTTCGCTAAGTTTGTCTAATATGTGTTTTCGGTTTCATATTCCATTTCAATTCTGATTCAAATTCTTTTGAACATGCAACCAGCTCTTTATCAACTCTAATTGGCTTAATAAATCACATTCCTAGGCCAAACGTGTTTAGAAATTTTCTATTTGAGCTTGCCTCTTCACTAAGTTTGACTAATATGTGCTTTGGGTTTCATATTCCATTTCAATTTTAATTCAATTCTTTTGAACATGCAACCATCTCTTTATCAACTCTAATTGGCTTATTAAATCACATTCCTAAACCAATGGTGTTTAGAACTTTTCTATTTGAGCTTTCTTCTTCGCTAAGTTTGTCTAATATGTGTTTCGGTTTCATATTCCATTTCAATTCTGATTCAAATTCTTTTGAACATGCAACCAACTCTTTATCAACTCTAATTGGCTTATTAAATCACATTCCTAGGGCAAACGTGTTTAGAAATTTTCTATTTGAGCTTGATTCTTCACTAAGTTTGCCTAATATGTGCTTTGGGTTTCATATTCCATTTCAATTTTAATTCAATTCTTTTGAACATGCAACCATCTCTTTATCAACTCTAATTAGCTTATTAAATCACATTCCTAAACCAATGGTGTTTAGAACTTTTCTATTTGAGCTTTCTTCTTCGCTAAGTTTGTCTAATATGTGTTTTTGGTTTCATATTCCATTTCAATTATGATTCAAATTCTTTTGAACATGCAACCATCTCTTTATCAACTCTAATTGGCTTAATAAATCACATTCCTAGGCCAAACGTGTTTAGAAATTTTCTATTTGAGCTTGCCTCTTCACTAAGTTTGACTAATATGTGCTTTGGGTTTCATATTCCATTTCAATTTTAATTCAATTCTTTTGAACATGCAACCATCTCTTTATCAACTCTAATTGGCTTATTAAATCACATTCCTAAACCAATGGTGTTTAGAACTTTTCTATTTGAGCTTTATTCTTCGCTATGTTTATCTAATATGTGTTTTTTGTTTTATATTCCATTTCAATTCAAATTCAAATTCTTTTGAACATTCAACCATCTCTTTATCAACTCTAATTGGCTTATTAAATCACATTCCTAGGCCAAACGTGTTTAGAAATTTTCTATTTGAGCTTGCTTCTTCACTAAGTTTGCCTAATATGTGCTTTGGGTTTCATATTCCATTTCAATTTTAATTCAATTCTTTTAAACGTGCAACCATCTCTTTATGAACTCTAATTAGCTTATTAAATCACATTCCTAAACCAATGGTGTTTAGAACTTTTCTATTTGAGCTTTCTTCTTCGCTAAGTTTGTCTAATATGTGTTTTTGGTTTCATATTCCATTTCAATTCTGATTCAAATTCTTTTGAACATGCAACCAGCTCTTTATTAACTCTAATTGGCTTAATAAATCACATTACTAGGCCAACCGTGTTTAGAAATTTTCTATTTGAGCTTGCTTCTTCACTAAGTTTGCCTAATATGTGCTTTGGGTTTCATATTCCATTTCAATTTTAATTCAATTCTTTTGAACATGCAACCATCTCTTTATCAACTCTAATTAGCTTATTAAATCACATTCCTAAACCAATGGTGTTTAGAACTTTTCTATTTGAGCTTTCTTCTTCGCTAAGTTTGTCTAATATGTGTTTTCGGTTTCATATTCCATTTCAATTTAGATTCAAATTCTTTTGAACATGCAACCAGCTCTTTATCAACTCTAATTGGCTTAATAAATCACATTCCTAGGCCAAACGTGTTTAGAAATTTTCTATTTGAGCTTGCTTCTTCACTAAGTTTGCCTAATATGTGCTTTGGGTTTCATATTCCATTTCAATTTTAATTCAATTCTTTTGAACATGCAACCATCTCTTTATCAACTCTAATTGGCTTATTAAATCACATTCCTAAACCAATGGTGTTTAGAACTTTTCTATTTGAGCTTTCTTCTTTGCTATGTTTGTCTAATATGTATTTTTGGTTTCATATTCCATTTCAATTCTGATTCAAATTCTTTTGAACATGCAACCAGCTCTTTATCAACTCTAATTGGCTTATAAATCAGATTCCTAGGACAAACGTGTTTAGAAATTTTCTATTTGAGCTTGCTTCTTCACTAAGTTTGCCTAATATGTGCTTTGGGTTTCATATTCCATTTCAATTTTAATTCAATTCTTTTGAACATGCAACCATCTCTTTATCAACTCAAATTGGCTTATTAAATCACATTCCTAGGCTAATGGTGTTTAGAACTTTTCTACTTCAGATTTTTTCGTCATTAAATTTGTCTAATATGTGTTTTTGGTTTCATATTCCATTTCAATTCTGATTCAAATTCTTTTGAACATGCAACCAGCTCTTTATCAACTCTAATTGGCTTATTAAATCACATTCCTAGGCCAAACGTGTTTAGAAATTTTCTATTTGAGCTTGCTTCTTCACTAAGTTTGCCTAATATGTGCTTTGGGTTTCATATTCCATTTCAATTTTAATTCAATTCTTTTGAACATGCAACCATCTCTTTATCAACTCTCATTAGCTTATTAAATCACATTCCTAAACCAATGGTGTTTAGAACTTTTCTATTTGAGCTTTCTTCTTCGCTAAGTTTGTCTAATATGTGTTTTTGGTTTCATATTCCATTTCAATTCTGATTCAAATTCTTTTGAACATGCAACCATCTCTTTATCAACTCTAATTAGCTTATTAAATCACATTCCTAGGCCAAACGTGTTTAGAAATTTTCTATTTGAGCTTGCTTCTTCACTAAGTTTGCCTAATATGTGCTTTGGGTTTCATATTCCATTTCAATTTTAATTCAATTCTTTTGAACATGCAACCATCTCTTTATCAACTCTAATTGGCTTATTAAATCACATTCCTAAACCAATGGTGTTTAGAACTTTTCTATTTGAGCTTTCTTCTTCGCTATGTTTGTCTAATATGTGTTTTTGGTTTCATATTCCATTTCAATTCTGATTCAAATTCTTTTGAACATTCAACCACTCTTTATCAACTCTAATTGGCTTATTAAATCACATTCCTAGGACAAACGTGTTTAGAAATTTTCTATTTGAGCTTGCTTCTTCACTAAGTTTGCCTAATATGTGCTTTGGGTTTCATATTCCATTTCAATTTTAATTCAATTCTTTTGAACATGCAACCATCTCTTTATCAACTCTAATTGGCTTATTAAATCACATTCCTAAACCAATGGTGTTTAGAACTTTTCTATTTGAGCTTTCTTCTTCACTAAGTTTTTCTATTATGTGTTTTTGGTTTCATATTCCATTTCAATTCTGATTCAAATTCTTTTGAACATGCAACCAGCTCTTTACCAACTCTAATTGGCTTAATAAATCACATTCTTAACCCAAACGTGTTTAGAAATTTTCTATTTCAGCTTGCTTCTTCACTAAGTTTGCCTACTATGTGCTTTGGATTTCATATTCCATTTCAATTTTAATTCAATTCTTTTGAACATGCAACCATCTCTTTATCAACTCTAATTGGCTTATTAAATCACATTCCTAAACCAATGGTGTTTAGAACTTTTCTATTTGAGCTTTCTTCATCGCTAAGTTTGTCTAATATGTGTTATCGGTTTCATATTCCATTTCAATTCTAATTCAAATTCTTTTGAACATGCAACCAGCTCTTTATCAATCTAACTGGCTTATTAAATCATATTGCTAGAGAGAACGTGTTTAGAAATTTTCTATTTCAGCTTGCTTCTTCACTAAGTTTGCCTAATATGTGCTTTGGGTTTCATATTCCATTTCAATTTTAATTCAATTCTTTTGAACATGCAACCATCTCTTTATCAACTCTAATTGGCTTATTAAATCACATTCCTAAACCAATGGTGTTTAGAACTTTTCTATTTGAGCTTTCTTCTTCGCTATGTTTGTCTAATATGTGTTTTTGGTTTCATATTCCATTTCAATTTCAATTCAAATTCTTTTGAACATGCAACCATCTCTTTATCAACTCTAATTGGCTTATTAAATCACATTCCTAGGACAAACGTGTTTAGAAATTTTCTATTTGAGCTTGCTTCTTCACTAAGTTTGTCTAATATGTGCTTTGGGTTTCATATTCCATTTCAATTTTAATTCAATTCTTTTGAACATGCAACCATCTCTTTATGAACTCTAATTGGCTTATTAAATCACATTCCTAAACCAATGGTGTTTAGAACTTTTCTATTTGAGCTTTCTTCTTCGCTATGTTTGTCTAATATGTGTTTTTGGTTTCATATTCCATTTCAATTCTGATTCAAATTCTTTTGAACATGCAACCATCTCTTTATCAACTCTAATTGGCTTATTAAATCACATTCCTAGGCCAAACGTGTTTAGAAATTTTCTATTTGAGCTTGCTTCTTCACTAAGTTTGCCTAATATGTGCTTTGGGTTTCATATTCCATTTCAATTTTAATTCAATTCTTTTGAACATGCAACCATCTCTTTATCAACTCTAATTGGCTTATTAAATCACATTCCTAAACCAATGGTGTTTAGAACTTTTCTATTTGAGCTTTCTTCTTCGCTAAGTTTGTCTAATATGTGTTTTGGTTTCATATTCCATTTCAATTCTGATTCAAATTCTTTTGAACATGCAACCATCTCTTTATCAACTCTAATTGGCTTATTAAATCACATTCCTAGGACAAACGTGTTTAGAAATTTTCTATTTGAGCTTGCTTCTTCACTAAGTTTGCCTAATATGTGCTTTGGGTTTCATATTCCATTTCAATTTTAATTCAATTCTTTTGAACATGCAACCATCTCTTTATCAACTCTAATTGGCTTATTAAATCACATTCCTAAACCAATGGTGTTTAGAACTTTTCTATTTGAGCTTTCTTCTTCGCTAAGTTTGTCTAATATGTGTTTTCGGTTTCATATTCCATTTCAATTCTGATGTAAATTCTTTTGAACATGCAACCATCTCTTTATCAACTCTAATTGGCTTATTAAATCACATTCCTAGGACAAACGTGTTTAGAAATTTTCTATTTGAGCTTGCTTCTTCACTAAGTTTGCCTAATATGTGCTTTGGGTTTCATATTCCATTTCAATTTTAATTCAATTCTTTTGAACATGCAACCATCTCTTTATCAACTCTAATTGGCTTATTAAATCACATTCCTAAACCAATGGTGTTTAGAACTTTTCTATTTGAGCTTTCTTCTTCACTAAGTTTGTCTAATATGTGTTTTTGGTTTCATATTCCATTTCAATGATTCAAATTGTTTTGAACATGCAACCATCTCTTTATCAACTCTAATTAGCTTATTAAATCACATTCCTAGGCCAAACGTGTTTAGAAATTTTCTATTTGAGCTTGCTTCTTCACTAAGTTTGCCTAATATGTGCTTTGGGTTTCATATTCCATTTCAATTTTAATTCAATTCTTTTGAACATGCAACCATCTCTTTATCAACTCTAATTGGCTTATTAAATCACATTCCTAAACCAATGGTGTTTAGAACTTTTCTATTTGAGCTTTCTTCTTCACTAAGTTTGTCTAATATGTGTTTTGTTTTTATATTCCATTTCAATTCTGATTCAAATTCTTTTGAACATGCAACCAACTCTTTATCAACTCTAATTGGCTTATTAAATCACATTCCTAGGCCAAACGTGTTTAGAAATTTTCTATTTGAGCTTGCTTCTTCACTAAGTTTGCCTAATATGTGCTTTGGGTTTCATATTCCATTTCAATTTTAATTCAATTCTTTTGAACATGCAACCATCTCTTTATCAACTCTAATTGGCTTATTAAATCACATTCCTAAACCAATGGTGTTTAGAACTTTTCTATTTGAGCTTTCTTCTTCGCTATGTTTGTCTAATATGTGTTTTTGGTTTCATATTCCATTTCAATTCTGATTCAAATTCTTTTGAACATGCAACCAGCTCTTTATCAACTCTAATTGACTTATAAATCATATTCCTATAACAAACGTGTTTAGAAATTTTCTATTTTAGCTTGCTTCCTCACTAAGTTTGCCTAATATGTGCTTTGGGTTTCATATTCCATTTCAATTTTAATTCAATTCTTTTGAACATGCAACCATCTCTTTATCAACTCTAATTGGCTTATTAAATCACATTCCTAAACCAATGGTGTTTAGAACTTTTCTATTTGAGCTTTATTCTTCAATAAGTTTGTCTAATATGTGTTTTTGGTTTCATATTCCATTTCAATTCGATTCAAATTCTTTTGAACATGCAACCAGCTCTTTATCAACTCTAATTGGCTTATTAAATCACATTCCTAGGACAAGCGTGTTTAGAAATTTTCTATTTGAGCTTGCTTCTTCACTAAGTTTGCCTAATATGTGCTTTGGGTTTCATATTCCATTTCAATTTTAATTCAATTCTTTTGAACATGCAACCATCTCTTTATCAACTCTAATTGGCTTATTAAATCACATTCCTAAACCAATGGTGTTTAGAACTTTTCTATTTGAGCTTTCTTCTTCGCTAAGTTTGTCTAATATGTGTTTTCGGTTTCATATTCCATTTCAATGATTCAAATTCTTTTGAACATGCCACCTGCTCCTTATCAACTCTAATTGGCTTATTAAATCACATTCCTAGGATAAACGTGCTTAGAAATTTTCTATTTGAGCTTGCTTCTTCACTAAGTTTGCCTAATATGTGCTTTGGGTTTCATATTCCATTTCAATTTTAATTCAATTCTTTTGAACATGCAACCATCTCTTTATCAACTCTAATTGGCTTATTAAATCACATTCCTAAACCAATGGTGTTTAGAACTTTTCTATTTGAGCTTTCTTCTTCGCTATGTTTGTCTAATATGTGTTTTTGGTTTCATATTCCATTTCAATTCTGATTCAAATTCTTTTGAACATGCAACCAGCTCTTTATCAACTCTAATTGGCTTATTAAAACACATTCCTAGGATAAAAGTGTTTAGAAATTTTCTATTTGAGCTTGCTTCTTCACTAAGTTTGCCTAATATGTGCTTTGGGTTTCATATTCCATTTCAATTTTAATTCAATTCTTTTGAACATGCAACCATCTCTTTATCAACTCTAATTGGCTTATTAAATCACATTCCTAAACCAATGGTGTTTAGAACTTTTCTATTTGAGCTTTCTTCTTCACTAAGTTTGTCTAATATGTGTTTTTGGTTTCATATTCCATTTCAATTCTGATTCAAATTCTTTTGAACATGCAACCATCTCTTTATCAACTCTAATTGGCTTATTAAATCACATTCCTAAACCAATGGTGTTTAGAACTTTTCTATTTGAGCTTGCTTCTTCAAAAAGTTTGCCTAATATGTGCTTTGGGTTTCATATTCCATTTCAATTCTTTTGAACATGCAACCATCTCTTTATGAACTCTAATTGGCTTATTAAATCACATTCCTAAACCAATGGTGTTTAGAAATTTTCTATTTGAGTTTTCTTCTTCACTAAGTTTGCCTAACATGTGCTTCTGGTTTCATATTTCATTTCAATTCTAATTCAAATTCTTTTGAAATGCAACCATCTCTTTATCAAATCTAATTGGCTTATTAAATCACATTCCTAAACCAATGGTGTTTAGAACTTTTCTATTTGAGCTTTCTTCTTCGCTATGTTTGTCTAATATGTGTTTTGGGTTTCATATTCCATTTCAATTTTGATTCAAATTCTTTTGAACATGCAACCAGCTCTTTATCAACTCTAATTGGCTTATTAAATCACATTCCTAAACCAATGGTGTTTAGAACTTTTCTATTTGAGCTTTCTTCTTCACTAAGTTTGTCTAATATGTGTTTTTGGTTTCATATTCCATTTCAATTGTGATTCAAATTCTTTTGAACATGCAACCATCTCTTTATCAACTCTAATTGGCTTATTAAATCACATTCCTAGGACAAACGTGTTTAGAAATTTTCTATTTGAGCTTGCTTCTTCACTAAGTTTGCCTAATATGTGCTTTGGGTTTCATATTCCATTTCAATTTTAATTCAATTCTTTTGAACATGCAACCATCTCTTTATCAACTCTAATTGGCTTATTAAATCACATTCCTAAACCAATGGTGTTTAGAACTTTTCTATTTGAGCTTTCTTCTTCACTATGTTTGTCTAATATGTGTTTTTGGTTTCATATTCCATTTCAATTATGATTCAAATTCTTTTGAACATGCAACCATCTCTTTATCAACTCTAATTGGCTTATTAAATCACATTCCTAAACCAATGGTGTTTAGAAATTTTCTATTTGAGCTTGCTTCTTCACTAAGTTTGTCTAATATGTGCTTTCGGTTTCATATTCCATTTCAATTTTAATTCAATTCTTTTGAACATGCAACCATCTCTTTATCAACTCTAATTGGCTTATTAAATCACATTCCTAAACCAATGGTGTTTAGAACTTTTCTATTTGAGCTTTCTTCTTCACTAAGTTTGTCTAATATGTGTTTTTGGTTTCATATTCCATTTCAATTCTGATTCAAATTCTTTTGAACATGCAACCAGCTCTTTATCAACTCTAATTGGCTTATTAAATCACATTCCTAAACCAATGGTGTTTAGAAATTTTCTATTTGAGCTTGCTTCTTCACTAAGTTTGCCTAATATGTGTTTTGGGTTTCATATTCTATTTCAATTTTAATTCAATTCTTTTGAACATGCAACCATCTCTTTATCAACTCTAATTGGCTTATTAAATCACATTCCTAAACCAATGGTGTTTAGAACTTTTCTATTTGAGCTTTCTTCTTCGCTAAGTTTGTCTAATATGTGTTTTTGGTTTCATATTCCATTTCAATTCTAATTCAAATTCTTTTGAACATGCAACCATCTCTTTATCAACTATAATTAGCTTATTAAATCACATTCCTAAACCGACGGTGTTGAGAAATTTTCTATTTGAGCTTTTCTTCTTCGCTATGTTTGTCTAATATGTGTTTTTGGTTTCATATTCCATTTCAATTTTAATTCAATTCTTTTGAACATGCAACCATCTCTTTATCAATACTAATTAGCTTATTAAATCACATTCCTCAACCAATGGTGTTTAGAACTTTTCTATTTGAGCTTTCTTCTTCGTTAAGTTTGTCTAATATGT
Source organism: Senna siamea (assembly GCA_031216115.1). Taxonomy (NCBI): domain Eukaryota; kingdom Viridiplantae; phylum Streptophyta; class Magnoliopsida; order Fabales; family Fabaceae; genus Senna; species Senna siamea. The sequence continues at coordinate 272,488 of JAVHNK010000219.1, forward strand.
GTTTTCGGTTTCATATTCCATTTCAATTCTGATTCAATTCTTTTGAACATGCAACCATCTCCTTATGAATTCTAATTGGCTTAGTAAATCACATTCCTAAACCAATGGAGTTTAGAAATTTTCTATTTGAGCTTGCTTCTTCATAAAGTTTTCCTAATATGTGCTTTGGGTTTCATATTCCATTTCAATTCTGATTCAAATTCTTTTGAACATGCAACCATCTCTTTATGAACTCTAATTGGCTTATTAAATCACATTCCTAAACCAATGGTGTTTAGAACTTTTCTATTTGAGCTTTCTTCTTCGCTATGTTTGTCTAATATGTGTTTTTGGTTTCATATTCCATTTCAATTTTAATTCAATTCTTTTGAACATGCAACCATGTCTTTATGAAGTCTAATTGTCTTATTAAATCACATTCCTAAACCAATGGTGTTTAGAACTTTTCTATTTGAGCTTTCTTCTTCGCTAAGTTTGTCTAATATGTGTTTTGGGTTTCATATTCTATTTCAATTCTAATTCAAATTCTTTTGAACATGCAACCATCTCTTTATCAACTCTAATTGGCTTATTAAATCACATTCCTAAACCAATGGTGTTTAGAACTTTTCTATTTGTGCTTTCTTCTTCACTAAGTTTGTCTAATATGTGTTTTTGGTTTCATATTCCATTTCAATTGATTCAAATTCTTTTGAACATGCAACCATCGCTTTATCAACTCTAATTAGCTAATTAAATCACATTCCTAAACCAATGCGTGTTTAGAAATTTTCTATTTGAGCTTGCTTCTTCACTAAGTTTGCCTATTATGTGCTTTGGGTTTCATATTCCATTTCAATTTTAATTCAATTCTTTTGAACATGCAACCATCTCTTTATCAACTCTAATTGGCTTATTAAATCACATTCCTAAACCAATGGTGTTTAGAACTTTTCTATTTGAGCATTGTTCTTCACTAAGTTTGTCTAATATGTGTTTTTGGTTTCATATTCCATTTCAATTGTGATTCAAATTCTTTTGAACATGCAACCATCTCTTTATGAACTCTAATTGGCTTAATAAATCACATTCCTAAACCAATGGTGTTGAGAACTTTTCTATTTGAGCTTTATTCTTTACAAAGTTTGTCGAATATGTGCTTTGGGTTTCATATTTCATTTCAATTTTAATTCAATTCTTTTGAACATGCAACCATCTCTTTATGAACTCTAATTGGCTTATTAAATCACATTCCTAAACCAATGGTGTTTAGAACTTTTCTATTTGAGCTTTCTTCTTCACTAAGTTTGTCTAATATGTGTTTTTGTTTCATATTCCATTTCAATTGATTCAAATTCTTTTGAACATGCCACCAGCTCTTTATCAACTCTAATTGGCTTATTAAATCACATTCCTAAACCAATGGTGTCAAGAACTTTTCTATTTGAGCTTTCTTCTTCGCTAAGTTTGTCTAATTTGTGCTTTGGGTTTCATATTCTATTTCAATTCTAATTCAAATTCTTTTGAACATTCAACCACTCTTTATCAACTCTAATTGGCTTATTAAATCACATTCCTAAACCAATGGTGTTTAGAACTTTTCTATTTGAGCTTTCTTCTTCACTATGTTTCTCTAATATGTGTTTTTGGTTTCATATTCCATTTCAATTATGATTTAAAACGTTTTGAACATGCAATCATCTCTTTATCAACTCTAATTGGCTTATTAAATCACAATCCTAGGCCAATGGTGTTTAGAACTTTTCTATTTGAGCTTTCTTCTTCACTAAGTTTGGCTAGTATGTGCTTTTGGTTTCATATTCCACTTCAATTTGTATTCAAATTCTTTTGAACATGCAACCATCTCTTTATGAACTCTAATTGGCTTATTAAATCACATTCCTAAACCAATGGTGTTTAGAACTTTTCTATTTGAGCTTTCTTCTTCACTAAGTTTGTCTAATATGTGTTTTTGGTTTCATTTTCCAATTCAAGACTGATTCAAATTCTTTTGAACATGCAACCATCTCTTTATCAACTCTAATTGGCTTATTAAATCACATTCCTAGGCCAAACGTGTTTAGAAATTTTCTATTTGAGCTTGCTTCTTCACTAAGTTTGTCTAATATGTGCTTTGGGTTTCATATTCCATTTCAATTTTAATTCAATTCTTTTGAACATGCAACCATCTCTTTATCAACTCTAATTAGCTTATTAAATCACATTCCTAAACCAATGGTGTTTAGAACTTTTCTATTTGAGCTTTCTTCTTCACTAAGTTTGTCTAATATGTGTTTTTGTTTCATATTCCATTTCAATTGATTCAAATTCTTTTGAACATGCAACCAGATCTTTGTCAACTCTAATTGGCTTATTTAATCTCATTCCTAAACCAATGGTGTTTAGAAATTTTCTATTTGAGCTTTCTTCTCCACTAAGTTTGCCTAATATGTGTTTTGGGTTTCATATTCCATTTCAATTTTAATTCAATTCTTTTGAACATGCAACCATCTCTTTATGAACTCTAATTGGCTTATTAAAACACATTCCTATGCCAATGGTGTTTAGAACTTTTCTATTTGAGGTTTCTTCTTCACTAAGTTTGTCTAATATGTGTTTATGGTTTTTATATTCCATTTCAATTTTGATTCAAATTCTTTTGAACATGCAACCAGCTCTTTATCAACTCTAATTGGCTTATTAAATCACATTCCTAAACCAATGGTGTTTAGAACTTTTCTATTTGAGCTTTCTTCTTCACTAAGTTTGTCTAATATGTGTTTTTGGTTTCATATTCCATTTCAATTCTGATTCAAATTCTTTTGAACATGCAACCATCTCCTTATGAATTCTAATTGGCTTATTAAATCACATTCCTAAACCAATGGTGTTTAGAAATTTTCTATTTGAGCTTGCTTCTTCACTAAGTTTGCCTAATATGTGCTTTGGGTTTCATATTCCATTTCAATTTTAATTCAATTCTTTTGAACATGCAACCATCTCTTTATCAACTCTAATTGGCTTATTAAATCACATTCCTAAACCAATGGTGTTTAGAACTTTTCTATTTGAGCTTTCTTCTTCGCTATGTTTGTCTAATATGTGTTTTTGGTTTCATATTCCATTTCAATTATGATTCAAATTCTTTTGAACATGCAACCAGCTCTTTATCAACTCTAATTGGCTTATTAAATCACATTCCTAAACCAATGGTGTTTAGAACTTTTCTATTTGAGCTTTCTTCTTCACTAAGTTTGTCTAATATGTGTTTTTGGTTTCATATTCCATTTCAATTCTGATTCAAATTCTTTTGAACATGCAACCATCTCCTTATGAACTCTAATTGGCTTATTAAATCACATTCCTAAACCAATGGTGTTTAGAACGTTTCTATTTGAGATTTCTTCTTCAAAACGTTTGCCTAATATGTGCTTTGGGTTTCATAGTCCATTTCAATTTTAATTCAATTCTTTTGAACATGCAACCATCTCTTTATCAACTCTAATTGGCTTATTAAATCACATTCCTAAACCAATGGTGTTTAGAACTTTTCTATTTGAGCTTTCTTCTTCGCTATGTTTGTCTAATATGTGTTTTTGGTTTCATATTCCATTTCAATTCTGATTCAAATTCTTTTGAACATGCAACCATCTCTTTATGAACTCTAATTGGCTTATTAAATCACATTCCTAAACCAATGGTGTTTAGAAATTTTCTATTTGAGCTTGCTTCTTCACAAAGTTTGCCTAATATATGCTTTGGGTTTGATATTCCATTTCAATTCTAATTCAAATTCTTTTCAACATGCAACCATCTCTTTATCAACTCTAATTGGCTTATTAAATCACATTCCTAAACCAATGGTGTTTAGAACTTTTCTATTTGAGCTTTCTTCTTCGCTAAGTTTGTCTAATATGTGTTTTCGGTTTCATATTCCATTTCAATTCTGATTCAAATTCTTTTGAACATGCAACCAGCTCTTTATCAACTCTAATTGACTGATAAATCAGATTCCTAGGACAAACGTGTTTAGAAATTTTCCATTTGAGCTTGCTTCTTCACTAAGTTTGCCTAATATGTGCTTTGGGTTTCATATTCCATTTCAATTTTAATTCAATTCTTTTGAACATGCAACCATCTCTTTATCAACTCTAATTGGCTTATTAAATCACATTCCTAAACCAATGGTGTTTAGAACTTTTCTATTTGAGCTTTCTTCTTCGCTAAGTTTGTCTAATATGTGTTTTCGGTTTCATATTCCATTTCAATTATGATTCAAATTCTTTTAAACATGCAACCATCTCTTTATGAAATCTAATTGGCTTATTAAATCACTTTCCTAAACTAATGCTGTTTAGAAATTTTCTATTTGAGCTTTCTTTTTCACTAAGTTTGTCTAATATATGTTTTCGGTTTCATATTCCATTTCAATTCTAATTCAAATTCTTTTGAACATGCAACCATCTCTTTATCAACTCTAATTGGCTTATTAAATCACATTCCTAAACCAACGGTGTTTAGAAATTTTCTATTTGAGCTTTCTTCTTCACTAAGTTTGTCTAATATGTGTTTTTGGTTTTATATTCCATTTCAATTGTGATTCAAATTCTTTTGAACATGCAACCAGCTCTTTATCGACTCTAATTGGCTTATTAAATCACATTCCTAAACCAATGGTGTTTAGAACTTTTCTATTTGAGCTTTCTTCTTCGCTAAGTTTGTCTAATATGTGTTTTCGGTTTAATATTCCATTGCGAGTTTGATTCAAATTCTTTTGAACATGCAACCATCTCTTTATGAACTCTAATTAGCTTATTAAATCACATTCCTAAACCAATGGGGTTTAGAAATTTTCTATTTGAGCTTGCTTCTTCACTAAGTTTGCCTAATATGTGCTTTGGTTTCATATTCCATTTCAATTTTAATTCAATTCTTTTGAACATGCAACCATCTCTTTATCAACTCTAATTGGCTTATTAAATCACATTCCTAAACCAATGGTGTTTAGAACTTTTCTATTTGAGCTTTCTTCTTCGCTATGTTTGTCTAATATGTGTTTTTGGTTTCATATTCCATTTCAATTCTGATTCAAATTCTTTTGAACATGCAACCATCACTTTATCAACTCTAATTGGCTTATTAAATCATATTCCTAGGCCAATGGTGTTTAGAACTTTTCTATTTGAGCTTTCTTCTTCACTAAGTTTGTCTAATATGTGTTTTTGGTTTCATATTCCATTTCAATTTTGATTCAAATTCTTTTGAACATGCAACCAGCTCTTTATCAACTCTAATTAGCTTATTAAATCACATTCCTAAACTAATGGTGTTTAGAACATTTCTATTTAAGCTTTCTTCTTCACTAAATTTGTCTAATATGGGTTTTTGGTTTCATATTCCATTTCAATTTTAATTCAAATTCTTTTGAACATGCAACCAGCTCTTTATCAACTCTAATTGGCTTATTCAACCTCATTCCTAAACCAATGGTGTTTAGAACTTTTCTATTTGAGCTTTCTTCTTCACTAATTTTGTCTAATATGTGTTTTTGGTTTCATATTCCATTTCAATTATGATTCAAATTCTTTTGATCATGCAACCAGCGCTTTATCAACTATAATTGTTTTATTAAATCACATTCCTAGGGCAAACGTGTTTAGAAATTTTCTTTTAGAGCTTGCTTCTTCGCTAATTTTGTCAAATATGTGTTTTTGGTTTCATATTTTTTTTCAATTTTGATTCAAATTCTTTTGAACATGCAACCATCTCTTTATCAACTCTAATTGGCTTATTAAATCACATTCCTAAACCAATGGTGTTTAGAAATTTTCTATTTGAGCTTTCTTCTTCACTAAGTTTGTCTAATATGTGTTTTTGGTTTCATATTCCATTTCAATTCTAATTCAAATTCTTTTGAACATGCAACCATCTCTTTATCAACTCTAATTGGCTTATTAAATCACATTCCTAAACCAATGGTGTTTAGAACATTTCTATTTGAGCTTTCTTCTTCACTAAGTTTGTCTAATATTTGTTTTTGGTTTCATATTCCATTTCAATCCTGATTCAAATTCTTTTGAACATGCAACCATCTCTTTATCAACTCTAATTGGCTTATTAAATCACATTCCTAGGACAAACGTGTTTAGAAATTTTCTATTTGAGCTTGCTTCTTCACTAAGTTTGCCTAATATGTGCTTTGGGTTTCATATTCCATTTCAATTTTAATTCAATTCTTTTGAACATGCAACCATCTCTTTATCAACTCTAATTGGCTTATTAAATCACATTCCTAAACCAATGGTGTTTAGAACTTTTCTATTTGAGCTTTCTTCTTCACTATGTTTGTCTAATATGTGTTTTTGGTTTCATATTCCATTTCAATTATGATTCAAATTCTTTTGAACATGCCACCAGCTCTTTATCAACTCCAATTGGCTTATTAAATTACATTCTTAGGACAACCGTGTTTAGAAATTTTCTATTTCAGCTTGCTTTTTCACTAAGATTGTCTAATATGTGCTTTGGGTTTCATATTCCATTTCAATTTTAATTCAATTCTTTTGAACATGCAACCATCTCTTTATCAACTCTAATTGGCTTATTAAATCACATTCCTAAACCAATGGTGTTTAGAACTTTTCTATTTGAGATTTTTTCTCCACTATCTTTGTCTAATATGTGTTTTTGGTTTCATATTCCATTTCAATTATGATTCAAATTCTTTTGAACATGCAACCATCTCTTTATCAACTCTAATTGGCTTATTAAATCACATTCCTAGGCCAATAGTGTTTAGAAATTTTCTATTTGAGCTTGCTTCTTCACTAAGTTTGTCTAATATGTGTTTTGAGTTTTATATTCCATTTCAATTCTGATTCAATTGTTTTGAATATGCAACCAGATCTTTATCAACTCTAATTGGCTTATTAAATCACATTCCTAAACCAATGGTGTTTAGAACTTTTCTATTTGAGCTTTCTTCTTCGCTATGTTTGTCTAATATGTGTTTTTGCTTTCATATTCCATTTCAATTCTGATTCAAATTCTTTTGAACATGCAACCAGCTCTTTATCAACTCTAATTGGCTTATTAAATCACATTCCTAGGCCAATAGTGTTTAGAACTTTTCTATTTGAGCTTTCTTCCTCACTATGTTTGTCTATTATTTGTTTTTGGTTTCATATTCCATTTCAATCCATATTTAAATTGTTTTGAACATGCAGCCATCTCTTTATCAACTGTAACTGGCCTATTAAATCACATTCCTAGGCCAATAGTGTTTAGAAATTTTCTATTTGAGCTTGCTTCTTCACTAAGTTTGTCTAATATGTGCTTTGGTTTCATATTCCATTTCAATTTTAATTTAATTCTTTTGAACATGCAACCATCTCTTTATCAACTCTAATTAGCTTATTCATTCACATTCCTAAACCAATGGTGTTTAGAACTTTTCTATTTGAGTTTTCTTCTTCACTAAGTTTGTCTAATATGTGTTTTGGTTTCATATTCCATTTCAATTGATTCAAATTCTTTTGAACATGCAATCATCTCTTTATCAACTATAATTGGCTTATTAAATCACATTCCTAAACCAATGGTGTTTAGAAATTTTCTATTTGAGCTTTCTTCTTCACTAAATTTGTCTAATATGTGTTTTTGGTTTCATATTGCATTTCAATTCTAATTCAAATTCTTTTGAACATGCAACCATCTCTTTATCAACTCTAATTGGCTTATTAAATCACATTCCTAAACCAATGGTGTTTAGAACTTTTCTATTTGAGCTTTCTTCTTCACTAAGTTTGTCTAATATGTGTTTTTGGTTTCATATTCCATTTCAATTCTGATTCAAATTCTTTTGAACATGCAACCAGCTCTTTATCAACTCTAATTGGCTTATTAAATCACATTCCTAGGATAAACGTGTTTAGAAATTTTCTATTTGAGCTTGCTTCTTCACTAAGTTTGCCTAATATGTGCTTTGGGTTTCATATTCCATTTCAATTTTAATTCAATTCTTTTGAACATGCAACCATCTCTTTATGAACTCTAATTGGCTTATTAAATCACATTCCTAAACCAATGGTGTTTAGAAGTTTTCTATTTGAGCTTTCTTCTTCGCTATATCTGTCTAATATGTGTTTGTTGTTTCATATTCCATTTCAATTCTGATTCAAATTCTTTTGAACATGCAACCATCTCTTTATGAACTCTAATTGGCTTATTAAATCACATTCCTAAACCAATGGTGTTTAGAAAGTTTCTATTTGAGATTTCTTTTTCGCTATGTTTGTCTAATATGTGTTTTTGGTTTCTTATTCCATTTCAATTCTGATTCAAATTCTTTTGAACATGCAACCAGCTCTTTATCAACTCTAATTGGCTTATTAAATCACATTCCTAAACCAATGGTGTTTAGAACTTTTCTATTTGAGCTTTCTTCTCCACTAAGTTTGTCTAATGTGTGTTTTTGGTTTCATATTCCATTTCAATTATGATTTAAATTCGTTTAAACATACAACCATCTCTTTATCAACTCTAATTGGTTTCTTAAATCAGATTCCTATGCCAATGGTGTTTAGAACTTTTCTATTTGAGCTTTCATCTTCACTAAGTTTGTCTAATATGTGTTTTTGGTTTCATATTCCATTTCAATTCTGATTCAAAGTCTTTTGAA